>CM035591.1:114913501-114974915 GCA_020423425.1 Chrysopa pallens
ACTGAAATAATAATAAATTCATAAAAAATTGTGCTTTTAATTCATTCTGTTGATGAAGCGCTTAAAAATTGGTTTTGAGAGCCTATAATGAATTTTGTCGAAAAACAACAGATTTGTAATTCTATCAAATTTTACCAAAATGTTTTCCAAAAAATTTGGTATTTTGAATTTTCTAGGGTAAATAAGAAAGCCCAGAAACATATATTTTTGGTGATTTTTAAACTAAGTTTGTTTTTTCTACATAGTTAAAAAAAAGTTAAATTCTTCATATCTTTTTTATATTTTACTTCATATCATGATGCGGCTCAAAACATACATTTCCTGAAAATGATGAACATGCTGCGCAAATTTCATAAAAATCGAAAATACATAAATACAGATAAACGAAATGCAAAATCATCTATTTATACCAAAACCCCACTACGTTCGGTCAATTTCCTATTTTATTGCAGCCTTTTTAATAAATTTGGGCTATTAAACCTGGTTTATTTGAAGTGGTAAGTAATCAAATACAAAAAAAAAGTATTTTATTTAAATATTTTATAAATATACAACTTTTTGCTAACATGAAATTGACAAAATGGCATCGTAATTTTGAAAATTTATATGTAAAAAATTGATTAAAGCTCAAACGCATGCGTACAGGTAGGTACAAAATAGTATTTTTATATATACATATAGCAGTCTTATTGTTAAACAACCTATACAAATAAAATATATACAAGTTGCGAAAACGTTTTATAAATTAACAACCATCTCAGTAATTTTATTATTTGAAAAATTTTTACTCAAACATTTTTTCAAACAGATGGTAACTTTGTAGATACGTAGCTTATAACTCATATTAGGCGAAATTCTACAACATTTTTATTATTAATATGAGGATCTTAATTTAGATGATTCCGAAAATTTTATTTTTCATATTATAGTTCTACGTACACTGTATCAAATCGCAACCTGTACCTATAATCAAATCTTGAAGCAATTGAAATGAAACTATATGCAAAATGTATACAATTTTGAAACCATCAAAAATGTATATAATGTTATTAGAACTTATTCAAACAAGTAACTTCATGACCTTCGAGACCTGCATCTGAGATAATATAATTAAGAAATAGTATCAATGAAATTTACTCAAATAATTGTTTTTATAATAATTTATTCAACTCGATAATTTTGATCCATGTAGATAGTGAATCTGAATATTGATGGCAAATTATTTTAACCCGAGAGGCATTGACAAAATGTATAGATGGGGATATTTTAAATTCAATCACACTCAGTTAATAAAATTTTAAGATATCCTTCAGCATTACCTATGTCGGTTCAAGCGAGACTAATTATGGAACGATTATGAAAAAACGAAAATTAACGATCTTTGTTGATATTTAAAGAATGCAATCTGAATTTATGATAATAGATCACACCCCCTTTTTTTTGTTTTAATTCAACTTGCTGGTTTTCAATCATTTGAGTTTTATATAATTTGGTTTCGAGTTACACTTTATATAATTGTTGATGAAGGAGCTTTCCTTTGTAAATAGCAATATTATTTGAATAAAAAAAAAATTATTATTTAGCATATTGTTTTGAATATTGTTATTTGTAAAAAAATACGTTAAACGGAATAATTAACTTTTAATGTAATTAGTTTTGTTTTATATAATTAGGTATTATTTGTAATTAATTAGAAAATAATTTTTAATTATAATTATTAAATTTGTTACAATCGTTTAATTTTTCGTAAATGTATACTAAAGGTATTAGCCATATAAGATATATCAGAAGAATGTTTATATAATTATTGTTGTATATTTATTGCACCCTAAAATTATTAAACTCCTGGCACATAAATTTTGAAGTTCAATTAATTCGTTTTAAACTATTTCAGAATAAAAATTATATTGTTTTCAACATAGTGAAATTTTAGCGAAGATACATAGATAGCTATTAGCAGCCAAATAATATACACCAATATAATTGAATAACTAAGCAACTATATTAAAGAAATGTCACAGATATTTATTTAGAATAAAAATTGACACATATTAATACTTTTCACCATTAATATTATTTTAAAAAAGTCTAGGGTTCCCCAAGTCTAGCGACCTTAATAAACATTGATGGATTAAATTAAATACATTCGAGTATGAAAATGTTAATTGACATCTGCAAAACTCTAATAATGTTTATATAAATAATAATTATTAAACATTTTCAAATTGAGTATTAAAAAAAATTTGTATATCATTTCCTATTATCTATAATATAACACCATTTCAAACCTAAGTTCTTGATATTGCATTTAATACGCAAAAATCATTTTCGTATCTTAATATTTTAATTTGTACTTAAAAATATTTTTTAATAAAAGTAATTAAATTATTTGTACTATATTTTTTTAAATTATTTACTATAATCGAGCTCAAATTTGTAAAGACGGATCAGTTTTATAAAAAAAAAATAGTTTTAATAATAAACGGAAAATTACCGTTTGTTGTATTATTAATTTACTAGAAAAAAAATATTAATACGATAAGAGTTTAGATTGTTAAAAAAATAATTTATGTACGTTTCCAATTTTACTTCAAAATTAGAAAAAGATTGTTTTTAGATTCATTTCCAATATTTATTAATAAATTGGAGCAAATATTATTTCTGAAAGGAATCAAAATTGGATACTTTACCATATTTTTATTGCCATTATTTACTGTCAATATCAAGTGAGAAAAAAATATTATTTTAATTATTTGATATTCATATTCTTTAATAATTTTCTCAGCACATAAATTATCTTCACACTAAAAAGTATAAACTGAAATAAACAAAAGCTACTGATATCAAATTTTTCGTCATATTTTAAAACGATTGTAACAAATATTTATAGCACAATAATTCTAAACATTACTCTAAGAATAAGTTAGCTACAAAAAGTTTTAATGCAGATTTTATATATTATCTCCTAAAAAAGCATAATATAATCAAGATAATCTTGAATTTTGGAGCTAAATTTGTTTTATCAATTATCTCTTAAACTACTTTCATTTGATTACCCCGTGATTGTATTCAATCGTCAATTGTAGAACACAGAGGTAAATAAAACATCCCTTTGATTAATTCAGTTAAACTCGACTGCTTTTACATCCAATTAGAGGTATATACAATTGCAACCCTCACAAATTAACTTCAGAAAACGTTTAAATCTTGTTTAGAATGATTGAGCTATTTGAAAAAATATGTAATTAATTATTATTATTCAATACTATTCATAATATTAAACTGATGTTACATCAGTTGTTTCAATTCTAGATATTGGTTTTGCTGGTTCAATCACTAAACTTTTCTCAGAATTTGCTGATAATTTTAAATCTTGTAAACTTTCAATAATATTATCAACACCAATCGAATTATCACCCCCGCCACCAACAGTAGGTGAAGTTGAATTTAATTCGTTATTTTTAATAACATTCTTTGATGATGGTTTTGCAAAGTGTAATACACAATAACCTTTATAACCACGCCATGTAATTTCATTTGGTTTAACTCCACGTTCAGCTAGGGCAGCCTTTAAATCGCGTACACGAACATTCCGGTCAATGTTGCCAACACGTAATGAAAAATCGAAAGTGTTCTTTTGTTTGCGATAATTTCTACGCTCATTGTTGCGTCGTTTTGATGTTGGTCGTTTATTATTTGATGGATCAGTACCATTAGCTTCATTTTTCTGTAAAAAATGAAATACAATATGTATGATAAACAAATAATTTGTGATTTTAATCATGGTTAATTTATTATAATCATATAATATAATAATATATTTATTAGTTGCTTATCGACATACAAGATAAATAGTAAACAATGAATATAATATAAACGACGGAAATTAACATTCAACAGTCTACATCAGTATATATTTTCAGTCTATCATAGTAAATGACAGATAGACTTAAAATTATATACAGATATAGAATAAATTTTCATCTTTTTTAGAATATTTTTAATAAGTTTCGCTAATCTAAAGATGGATCAATTTAGAATTACAAGAAATTATACAGAAAATATAGTTGTTAGTGTAGATATACCTGAATAAGTAATGTAAAAATTTCTTCGATTTTTCTAAAAAATATAGAGGGGTCCAACGATTAAGCAAGGTATTATTAGAGGGTTCTATTTCTGATCTTTCGATGTATAGACATTTCTTTCTTTTTCGAATACTTTTGCTGGCGTCCACATAAAGATTTTATATCAAATTACATTATAATTTCAAGGTTTGCAATTATAGTCTTAATATATGTAATAAAATCGCTGCCACGCTCATGAGGTCTTACAAAAAGGCAATATTTACAATAAAAGTCGTAAGTTGTTATTCGGATATTTTAAGGCGTACGCAACTCAAACCTCTTGATATTATAGATTTTAAATCCTAAATGTCACACAAATAAAAAAATAGCTTATATTTCGCTTGAACACGTCTTTTAAAAAATATGACTTTGGTTTTAATAGTAAATTCTGTAAATTGTTAAATATTTGGATCAAATTTCAGAGTGATATTGTACAATTATCACAAACCTCATCAACACCATTTTCAGCTGGTTCGCCAGATCCATCTTTTTTAGTTACATGTTTACGCCTTGGACGTATATTTCTTTTACGTGGTCGTTGAGGTCGTCCTCCTTCTCCTGCAGCACCTTCATCTTGAGATTCAGAAACTTGTCGATTTGGTTGTGATCGATGTCGGTATCTAAGTTTTCTATTCAAACGATATCGTGGCTTATAGCGTTGTTGTGT
Source organism: Chrysopa pallens (assembly GCA_020423425.1). Classification (NCBI taxonomy): domain Eukaryota; kingdom Metazoa; phylum Arthropoda; class Insecta; order Neuroptera; family Chrysopidae; genus Chrysopa; species Chrysopa pallens. Next base: position 114,918,293 of record CM035591.1, read on the forward strand.
TTCCACATCACTGTCTTCCTCCTTTAAAGTCACATCTTTGCCGGCTCTTAAAAAGTGACAACATTAATATACAAAATCAATACTATAAAATTTTGAAAATACTAACTCTTGATCAATTTCACGTAGTTTTTGTAAAATCGGCATCAAATATAAACGACGTTGAGATAGTAAATTCCATATAACACCAGTAGGTTTGGGTAATCGTTTTTCAATTTTTATCACTTGAGTTGGAGTCACAATTATATCAACAGGTACATCGTGAACTTTAAATAATTCTTTTGGTAATTTATCAAATACCTAAAAATATAATATTTTATTTAGATTCCAAAAAACTATTCTACTCGAATCGGATAATTGATCTAAGAATTTTTATGTTAAAATAAAGGTATCATTAGTAGTATTCGACCAAAACTCTACATATTTTCGAATTCAACCATTTATTTATATCATTAAAGTACACATACTTTGTATAGCTTGATTTCGTTAAATTTAATTAATATCATTTATCTATACTTTAGTGTTCTTTTTAATAGAGTGGAAATTTTTCTAGGAAAATTAATACATGCTACCAAAGATAAAAATAATCCATTAGAAAATAAATGTATTCTTACTTGATTGTCATGAACTGTGGTAACAACAATGGTATCTTGATTCACAGCTTTCATATGCATCATCATAGCAAATTCTAAATCAGCAAATCCTTCACCTTTACCAATTCTATAGCCTTCTTTTGATACAGCTACGCTACCCAATACAACTAAATCGATATTTATTTTGGCACTCAAATCGATTGGTTTTCCACATGCTTGAATTCCTTTTTTGGAAATTTAATAAATAATAACACTTTGTTTGATAAAATTGTACGTTTATTGAATAAAACGAATTTACCTTTATGACGAACAGCATTTTTTATATCATTGTTTGTGTAGCCTTCTTCTAACACCACTAAGCTTAATAATCCTTCACGAAGTCGAGGTATTGGCACATATAAGCTCTTATGATTCTAAAATATAATTTGCAAATATTTTCAGTAGCTATTTATTATTAACAACCTGAATCGAAAAATGAATACAACGTCTTTATGGTTTAAAAGCAGTTGTAAACTAAAAATTTATGACAAATGAAATATAGTGTTTTTTTTTTTTAAATCATCTTCAATGATTCAATATTGGAACAGTCGATTTATATAGAAAAATCAATCCTTACGTTTTCTGACGTTCCTAGCCGTTTGGCCACATCTTAACTTTAAAATACACTATAATTAATAAATACGTAGTAATATTACCCAATTAAAATTAACAAAAAAAAATTGTAAATACTGCTGTCTAAATTTGTGAAACCCTTACATTCGACACACAAATATAAAATGAATCCCTATTTGCAAATTAGTATTAAAGATTTTGATTAATATTTATTTTAAAGACTTGCTAAAAATAATATAAAACATTAATAAATACTTAAATTAGTAAATCAAGAATTATTCAACGCTGCAAAATTATGAAATAGCTTATTATCGAATATGAGCCACTATATTTAATACGAGCCTCTATATAATTTAATTTTAGATCAAATTAGTTAATCATAGTAAACTTTGTAAGAAAAAAATTAAATTCTTAGAAAACAAACTAATTTGTGATAAAATGATAACTGGTAAGGGGGCTACAGTTTACAACTACCTTTAAATTAAAACATTAGAATGGTATATATTAGTATACGGTATTTGTCTTTTCAGATCAGCGGGTCAATTAAGGCCAGCTTTTCAGACAAGCAGGTCAATTAACTAGACGAGTTAAGTTATAAATAAGATTATAATGATAAAATATGAAAAAATGCAAAAATATAACCTCCAATACAGAAATTCGAACAGGTTCTTGCGGCTTATCCGGATTCACTTTAACTACCTTGGCGTTCTTAAATACATCAAGTTCAATTAATTTGCTATTTGCCTGTTCACATCCTTTGAAGTTTGGAATTCGACCCCAACATGGTAAAGGAAAATGCAATAACTTAGCACCTTCAAGTTGTTGCCAAACACTTGTACGAATCGAATGCTTTGTTAGTTCTTCAGCTATTTTACATTTAAAAAAATTAAATGACAATAAAATTTAATATTTTATGTTGTTGATGATACTTACGCAAAACAAATGCCGCCGCGGTGGGTGTTTTATTTTCACCAGACATTGCTTCTATGGGTTCACTAGGTTCGATATTACTCATTTTGATTATGTTCTTAAAATTTCACTTTACTCAGATTTTCAATTTTTTCAGTTGTTTTTACACCTACTCAACCAAAAACTGTGTTATAAATAGCACAGTATTTTTATTTACTTTATTACTATTTTTTACTGTTTTTGTACTTTTGCCAACTAAAAATGTATGTGTTAAAACACCCTAAATAAGGATAAGAGTGGTTGGTTGTCTTCATATATTTAAACTAGATACATAATTTAAAAATACCAATGCTATACTTATTTTAATTTATTAATTATTCCAAATTTATCTTTTATAGATAAGACGGTACCATTGAAGTTATATAAATATTTTATCAGTTTTATAAACTGATAATTAAAAATTTTTTTTTTTTTAATTTAAAATTTTTAAATTGAATATTTAAATAAAAAATTATATGTATACCTATATTTTTTTTAGCGAATAAATATTGGTGTTTAGAAAATATAATCATTAGAATGTAAATTTGAAAAATTTTTCACAGATTTTAATCCATTATTAACTAACATTGAAATATATAATGTACGTAACTAATTATTCATTAGTCCTTAATCAATTTCGGAATCTAAATTTAAGTTGAATTCAAAAAGAATCGTTTGGTATCGAAAATGTACCCTCTTTAGTTTACACTTTACATAAAGTGGTTTCTCTACGTTAGGAATTAAATAATAAGACACTATGAATTCTGTTGATTTATATGAAAAATATACACTAAAAGAAAAATTCTAAAATCTGGATTAAAACTTTGTAACCAATAATACTTTGGTCTTTCACATAGAACTCATAGCTTTCTACAATGTTCTTGGCATATGGAAATAATCAACATAGAATATATTACCTCAATATGATCATAGAAATTTCCACACTAATGTTTCAATATACGATTATACTACCTACTAACTTATATTTATATTAGAATCATGCAATTTGAACAATGACTGTTCATAAATTAAATAAAAACTGGATTTGAATTATAGCAAAGCTACAAAAATATTTATAGTTTTATGGTCCTGTTATTGAAGCCAAATTGGAGGTACTCTAATTATCATACAAAGCATTAATCCCCAAAATACGCGCTGTGATTTAAAATATTTAGTACTTAATTATTAATCCGTTAGATGTAACTAGTCACGCAATATGAAATTCACTTGTCTTTCAAAATTATTAACCTGTAAATGCAATAACACGTGTTTACAATGGCAAAATTTTGTTTAAGTATGTTTGGCTACATATTGAATTTATTTAATATTCTAATAACTTAAATTTTTACAGAAAAAAAGTCGAAAAGACAGCCAGCACGATTACGGTATAAAATCGAAAAAAAAGTTCGTGAACATGGTCGTAAAGTACGAAAAGAAGCAAAGAAAAATCCAAACAAAACAAAAAAATCGAAATTAATTCAAATACCAAATATATGCCCATTTAAAGAAGATATTCTTAAAGAAGTAGAAGCATTGAAAAAGAGAAATGAAGAAGAAAAACAAAAACGACGAGAGCAAGCACGTCTTGAAAAACAGCAAAATACGAAAAAAACACCTACTGGAAATTTACATTCTTTGGTTCAAAATGCTGAAACTAGGAATAAAATTCATGATGCATTAACGCCCACTACTGTTGAATCGGATACAATGAAATATAACGGCAATACTAAAAAGCAAGAAAATTCACTTCGTACCTTTTATAAAGAATTTAAGAAAGTTGTTGAAAATGCTGATGTTGTGTTGGAGGTATTAGACGCCAGGGATCCTTTAGGTATATTTTTACAAACACACATTTAAGGAATTTTCGTAGCCTCGTAGGGGAGATTACGATATCCGTGGCGCCTTGATTTGACGATTAATTATGATAAAATAAGACGAAAATGAAGAATACCAATTTTCGAGTTTTCGTCTATTTTTCGAGTTGTCGGCACTGTTTTTTTAGAAATTATCGTGTTTATGTCACATAAATACCACAATTTAAAACATTTTTCTAAGATTTAATTATTATTTTTTGTTAAATGACCATAATTTAAACACAATTCAAGCACAAATAATCGAAATTTAATTCGTTTAAAAAAATCAACATTTATATATTTAATACAACTATTAAAAATACATGTACGACTGTTATTAATAATTTTCGACTGTTATTAATCCATGAATTTGTTGTAGTTTGCACGGGTCGGGTTGGTTTTTGGTTCTTACGTTCAGCCTGGGATTAAACTACCCATGGATAACTCGAAAAATAGACGAAAATTAATATTCATTTTCGTCTTATTTTAGCTTGTTTTACCAAAATCTATAAAAAATCTAGGCGCCACGGATAGATATCGTAATCGAGCATTTTCGTATAATAAAAAAAGTTTTTAAATAATAAATTAAGTAAAACGTCACTATCTTTGCAAATTATACAGGCATGTTTAGTAAATTTTTTTTTAATTTTCGCCTAACAATAAAATTTATTTTTCATTATTGAAATCTATAAGTCTATACTATTCGTTTTATATTTCGTTGCAGCTAACGTTTAATCCAAATTAATATCACGCTCATTGTATTATCAATTCAAATTAGTTTTTAATTAATACACTATGAATGAAAGGTTTGATTACGAAAAAGAAGATGATTTTTCTAAAATTTCGCGAAACAGAATGAAAAACAAAAATTACTATAAAAATTTTCATTTTAAACCATCGATATTTCGAAAAATTGTATTCCTGATTTTCATCATTTTTTTCTATGTGTTCAAGTTTGTTTAAAATTAATACTATTATTTTATAGGCTCTAGATGTTCACAAGTTGAAGAAGCTGTTCATCAATCAGGCGGTAATAAACGAGTTGTTTTAATTTTGAATAAAGCTGATCTAATTCCACGTGAAATTTTGGATAAATGGATTAAATATTTACGTAAACAATTACCAACAATTGCATTCAAGGCATCAACACAACAACAAACTCGAAAATTAGGTAGAAAGAAAATGTCTCACATGAAAACTGCTGAAGCAATGCAAAACTCTACATGTGTAGGCGCCGAATTATTAATGTCGGTTTTAGGTAATTACTGTCGTAACAAAGGCATTAAGACATCGATTCGCGTCGGTGTAGTTGGTTTACCAAACGTTGGTAAAAGTTCAATAATTAACAGTTTAAAGCGGTCACGTGCTTGTAATGTAGGCTCAACTCCAGGTGTAACAAAAGCTATGCAAGAAGTGCAACTAGATTCAAAAATCAAATTATTAGATTCACCTGGTGTGGTATTTGCATCCAACAATTCATCAACTGACAATAGTGCCGCTTTGAAAAATGCAATGCGTATTGAAAGTCTGAAAGATCCTATAACACCTGCCACAGCTATTTTACAACGAGCAAATAAGAAACTAATGATGGAATTATACGATATTGTTGAATATTCTACGCCACAAGAATTTTTCAGTTTAAAAGCGGCACGAATGGGTAAATTTAAAAAAGGTGGAATTCCAGATAGTGAAATGGCTGCACGAAGTTTGCTAGATGATTGGAATCGCGGTAAAATTAAGTATTATACATTACCACCTGAAGAACCTTCTGAAAATGTGCATATTAGTTCAAAAATTGTATCTGAAATTGCTAAAGAGTTTGATATAGATAATTTTGAACAAATGGAAACAGATACCTTGAATACTTTAGAGGAAGAACATAAAAAACAAGAATCAGTTTTAATAGACGGACCTAATGTTGAAACTATGGACGAAGATAACGAAATGGATGAAAATAATTTGGTAAGAATCATTTAAAAAAATATTTTTTTGTGTCGTTTCTTAAAGAAATTGGTTAGTCAGTTGTCACGTGCGCTAACAGTTTGAAATGTCCAAAAACATTTTTGAATAATGCTAAAAAAATTTAATTAAATAACTAAAAATTCTCGTTTAATTTACAGTTAACCGAAAATATTGTAACTGAACAAATAGAGAAAAAAACAAAGAAAGGTAAAAAAAAAGAACCAAGGAAGAAAAAAATTGATCCAGTCATGGAATTAGTTGGAAATCAGAAATTAAATGCTGTGAAAAAAACCCAATTTAAAAAATTCAAAAAAGATCGTAATCGCCGGGATAAAGTAGCCACAATTTTATCGAAAGGTTTAGAATCATTTTCTATTAGTACCAGTAACGATGATAATTATGATTTTAAAACTGATTACCAATAAAGAAATTAAAAAAATTTTTTTTTATTTATTTTTATTTAATAATAAATTTGTGTAAATAAAAGGAATATAATTTTTTCTGAAACAATGTACATTTAATTAAATTAACCCACAGCAGACATAATAAGCTCAGCAAGATCTTCATCCATGGATCGAATTGTAAGTTGCATTGTAATACCACCTTCACCAAGGGCTAATTTTGCCTTGACCAAAGATTGCAAATTGCCTCGAAACACACCCGAACAACAAAGAGTGTGTGTTGTTTTACCTTCGGGCACCTTTTCTGTACGATTATGTGGCCTGAATCCCAAAAATTGGATTAAACTTTTTACTGCCTCCTCTAGCGTATTAAATGCACTTAATGAGAATGTATCCTGTAATTCAATATATTCCTTTGGATCACTGTCCCAAGAATAATCAAAATCGCGTTGTCGTTTTTCAATTTGATCACCAAGTGTTAAATCTAAATCTTCTAACATATATTCATCATCATAGCCTTCATCCGAATCTGGAATACCAGTAGTTGGGTCACAATCTTTTACAACAAATTTTAATGTTGCTCCAAATGTACCTGTTGAAATTAAAATGATGATTTAAAAAGTTGGAAGTATAATTATGTTTTAAAAATAAAATAACATGTGCAGCCCTCTTTGAGGCAAGCATACTTCAATATTATTTGCAAGTGGGTGTGTGTGGAGAATATGGAAATCTTTCAAGTTAATCGATCTGTTAATACTATATAAGTATGCTCAAATATATAAATTTAGTATATTGTAATTATTTCAACTAGTTCCAATTTTTATTTTTTTATTCTATACTAAATAAATGAATAATATTAAACAAGGAACCAATTACACAGTATAATAATTGAGTGGTTAGCACGGTGGATTTGTAAACCAGGGTATCATCTTTCGAGTGTCAAAGCAATCAGAATAATTTTTTTCTATTTATTAATGGCTTGCAATTTTATTTTATCTTATATTTCGATATATCATTTTGATGAATTTAGATGTAATTTCTACTGCTGTACTTGATATAATATTAATACAACAAGAGTTGTTAAAAATGCCTAAGTTTGCAGTAACAGTTTACCTGATAACAGTGCACACATGACCCAAATGTGTAACTTATCAATCACATCAACTTAATTTTTATTAATATGAAGACAAAACACCTAAAAAAATCCGTATAAATGTGCAAAAAATTTGTAAGCTAATTATTTGCAGCTAAAAGTGGCATTACATTTTCATTTTTTGTCATCAATTAGTTTACAAAATTCAAAGACTGTTGATGTATATTTGCTTTTGGATAAGAATTAAAAGTTGAAAAATACATACCCACACTAAGTTTAATACTATCTGGATATCTTAAAATTATAAATACACTTCCAGTTTCATTGTATGGAAGCCTTTCACATGGTATTTCTTTAAGTATAACAAAACCTTCTGGTGGTTCTAATTGTACTCTAACATTTTCCAATAATTGATCATTTAATGTATTTAAACAATCGAACTGCAAATAAATTCAAGTTATTTCTCTAAACTCGATAAAATTTTAATGAAAAAATACCTGTAATACAAGATGACTAGGATAGGAATGTTTGATACATCGAACGGTATATTCAGTTTCAGATTCCGTAAGTTCAACAACAGCTGAACTTTTAAATAATGGTCCTAATTGTTGAATTTCCTGTATATTTGATAATTTTTCCATATACATTTCTTCACGACTTCGTAGTTTTTCTGTAAGAAATAAATACTTCAGTTTAAAGAATAATTAATAACAAGTGAGACATATAAACTAACAGTGTTAACTTTTTAAATATCCGCAACATTGTTGATTATCAATATTGAAACTATTTATAATTAAGAAAATAATTAATAAATAAATTATTAAAATAAACAAAATAAGTAGTTCTTACAGTTATGAAGAATTTGTTAATTAGATGACTTTGAACCTTTAAATTATTGTGAATTTTCAGTTTATGAAATAATTAATGTTTCAAGTAATAGTTATTTGATTACAAAAAACTTATATTTTTACATATTAATTTTCCTTGTATCTTTTGCGATTTAAAAGATTGCTCCCCAGTACCAGATTGAACGATTTTGTTCAATCACAAACTTTAAGTGACTTTTTAAGTCTAGCACACTACAAAACTGAAGCTCATTACCTTTTGCCGAATTACCGTGATTACAAACGAAATTGGACTAATTAGGATTCTATGAATACTGATATCAAAATTGTCTTACCACTTTTTATTGGGTATAAAAATAGATGGCTTTTAAGTCAATAGTAATGTTAATATTTTCGTATAAGAACAAAATCGTAAGGAGCAATATTACAATGTTCTTATAACAAATTTAAAATTTCTTTTGTTGAAATTAACAGTTCTGTCGCAAATGTTAATTATGCTGTTGAAGTAAAAATGTAAAAGTTTTTGAGTAAAACAGACATATTCTGTAGAGCAAACTTGCATACCCTAAGAATAAAAATTATAAAATTAGCTACTAGCTATTATTTATATCATTTTAAATGTATCATATTGTAAGAAAATTTGAAACCCTAAGTACATATCAATCATATATTCTAATTCCTACCACGAATATTTTTAAAAATTTTCAATTTAATTTTACCTGTAATAAGTGGCGTTTCTTCTGTTGTAGTTTGGAGAATGCCAGATTGTGTTGTTGTATCAATAACAGATCCAACTGGAGCTAATGGTACAGAATTCAAATCAAATGGCACATCAGTTGGATTGTCTAAATATTCTTTTAAGGCCCTTTCTAGAGCTGGTATGGACATCTAAAAAATACAAATTTTGATTTAGAACTTCAATTAAGATCTCGATAAAGGAAGATTTTTGATCCAAAGAAGATTCTGTTTAGGAATATTGCATTATTTTTTCAAATGACGGAAATGGAACAGTCTACTGCTTAAAAAATTGTGTGCTACCTAGAAGGCGTATTAAATCTTTTCGTAGATGAAAATTTGTTGATAATTTTTTTTATTTTTAAAATTGACTGAAAAAATCATTTTAAGTAAAATAATATGTTAAAGTTTTTTGTAATGTCTAGTTTGGCTGATATGAGTAATTAAATTTTTTTATCGAATTTTCTAAACATTTTCAAAGCAACCAAGAGAATTCAAAGTGGCTTTAATGATATCCTTTTTAACATTTAATTGTTTAGGTAAAAGATAAAAAAAAGATTGCACATACCTGTGGGCTATCGATAATATAATCATTAATCAATTGTTTATCTCCACTTTTTAAAATACTTGTGTAGTAAGTAGCGCGATCACGTACTTCATTATCAGTGTCCATTTGACAACGGGATAATAGCACGCAAATATTATGCCTTAGATCTGGGCATGCAGCGCCAAATTGTGCAAGGGAAGCAACCGCGGCAGCTCGTACACTTGCGCATTCCAATATAACACGATTATAAATGAAACGTATATACCGCGATGGAGTTTTCGTGCGTGGACCTTCTTTTCCCAATAAATGAAGAATGCGTACAGCCAATGAAAAATGTTCACAATCCTCAATGAATTCACACAAATGTGCCAAACCAATTTCTTTTGCTTCAGGATTTTCCTCAATAATAATGATGATTGTATCAGCTATGGAAGCTTTATATTCCAAGCCACCTGTAATGAAAATAATTATTTTAATCCTTTTATAGACACCAAGATATTGATGGAAAAACTAAGTTGTTTCTTTTTTTAATGTATCTTTGACTTTATTATAAATTTAACTTTAATTTATTAAATATTGCATTAGTTTGCAAAATTCAGCCGTCATAAAGATATACATAGAGCCAACCTTTCGCTGATTTACGCCGATATTGAATTCCACCAAAATGTTTAAGTATTCTAATAATTTTTGTACATATTGATAGCTTCTATAAAAATCTACATATATAAATCAGTCAAATTCTATATTTATGTTTAGTAATGGAATTGTATTATTAGTGTATGTTTTCAACGCGTAGATTGGAGGATTTAAACTTGGCTGTGGGTTATCTTTGGAGCTACTGGAAAAATTGTTAATGGTTAAGCAATTTTTCCCTAGAACGTTCTCGAAAAATCCTGACGTAATCTTCTTCATCGATTTATGTTTTTCTAATACTTAAGAACTAATTTATTTTCATAGTAAAATAATATATCACTATTACATCTTTCAAACTACTTTTATTGTTTTTAAAAATTCACCAACCTTCATCACGTAGCATTCCAGATAAGAAACTCATTAAAATCAAATGTTTACGAGGAAATTTAAAGCATAATGCTTTAATTGCTTGTACAACAACAACTTTGAATTCATCACTGATTTCTGATACAAATGATGATATTTGTTTCATTAAACGATCCACAGACGACTCTGTACCAGTTTTTAAAAGTGTTGTTATTGCTAAAGTAGCAATTGAACGATTTGAATCCGTAATCAGATTTTCTAAATCAATATTACAAACTCCAATCGCTGTTGGATGAATCATCGCAATCTAAAACATTAATTTTAAAGGATAAATATACAACTTCTTTTTTTTAATTAGCAACATTTCCTACTTTATTTAATGTTCGAGCGGCTCCAAAACGTAATACAGCTTTGGGAGATGCACAAAATACTTGTAATATACTTAAAGCAGGTCCCAGTTCACGATGTGTTGTTCTAAAAAATCAAAAACGATTTATTAATTGAAGTTATTATTTTCATTTGGATCAGAATACAAACAAAATATTTACCGTTTTAAATTTACAATGCCTTGAGCTGCTTCATAAGTAACCATTTCAGATTTATGACGTAGGCTAGCTTCTACAAAATCAAACAATGGGGATTCGTGTGGATGATTAATCATTTCTTCTTCATCAATCAATTTACATACAATACGAATCTAGAATTACAAATCGAATAAAATAATGAATCTAAATAAAGTTACAAGATTTTTTTACTTTTAAACTAAATATTATTAATTAAAAGTTATTAACTTTTATTTGAAAACTTTTTAGATCTAAATAATTTTTAATAAATCTTTTTAATTCACCTCAATACTTAGACCAATTTTTGCATTACAAATACGTATTTTGACTAATATATCAATATAAATTAGCTAATCGTAATAATTCTAATGGCTATTAAAATTACTTTTATTAGGATTATTCTTATATCATTTGAGATGTTATTCATAAGTAATTCTGTAAAATTGTCACAGGCATCTAATTAAAAAAACAAAATCTTACCAACATACAAACTGCATACGGAGATTTTAACGATAAGGACATTCTTGTTAATTTTGCAGCTAGCTTTGTGACGGCTAATCGATCCGATTTCCGAATATGGTACAAAACACCCAAAGCGTGATACTGAACCATAACGCTGAGAAATCAAATCTCATTAGATTTTATGAAATGTTTTTAAAACAAAAATAGGTTTACCTATCACTATTAACAGCTTCTTGAGCTTCGTTAACCCATCTTTTAACGACATCGTTTGCAATTCTAGTTAAGTGTAATGAGCTTACAAGTGCAGCTGAACTTACGGCAGAATTGCGATCTACAATTGCTTGTTTCATATACCGTTCGATAGCTTGGAGCATAGTCACATCTGTAATACTACACAAAGCTCGAATAGCAGCTGCCCGATATTGATCTTCTTTTCCAGTCATATCTTTGGTTAAACTTGATGTAACAATAATCACATCATCGGCTACTGAGCTTAATTCTTTGATGCCTAAATATACCATTCGACGTAGAATCACATCTCGTGATTGGAATAATTTAGTCATTGCAAAGAAAGCTTCTGTGGCTTCTGTCGATCCTAGCTGCTCACCCTATATTTACAAAAAGTTTTAATTTACATAAAACTATTAAAATTAACTAAACAACGAACCTGGTTTAAAAGGTATAAAATTTTTGTTAATATTTGTGTGCATTTTCGTGGATTTACAGGAGTTTCATTAAAAGTTCTTGCTTCTTGCAATACAGTTGTTTTCTCAATATTTAAATACGGATTCCCACCCCCTGTAAAAAATTTACCGGGTATATAAAAACGTAACAAATAATAAATTTTAAAAATAATTGATAATTTTGATCATTTTAGAATTACCGTCTTCATCTTCTTTTTTATCACGTCGAAAAGAACTCATGTTTAAAATTTTTCACTGTATTCAATAAAATTATGACAACTTTTTAGTAAACACGTCAGCTGCGAACATCAGAATCCCAGCCTATCATCACATTCAAATAAAGCCATGTTTATACTAGCCCAATGTTTGTATGATCATATTTAGACGGTGTAATGGGTCATGCACATTATAGCGATTAGCTACTGGCGAATAACGACGGTATCACTGAACTGTATACATTTTGTTTGATGGTTGACCAACCTGTGGTATTATTTTCAATTTTATAGAGTTCATAATAAATAGCAATCATTGATAGTCGTCGCGGCGACGTTCGAATTGATCGCGCGGTTGAAACCATAAAAAAGGATTTCATAAATATTAACCTATAATTATTTATTGTTATAAAAAATTTAATTATATTATTTATAACAGTTTGATTTTTATATTAACTTTCTGAGATTGATAATATATAGCATATTAATCTACAATTTTCAAAAATATCATTATATTTATCATTCAAAATAATATTTCGCAAATCGCTTTTCGCTATGGGAAATCACAATTGAAAAATCAGTCACAAATCGCTCGTCGCCTTTTGCAAATCACTTGTCGCTAGAGTCTGCATGACCTATAACTACACTTGATGTACATTTTTTACTTTTATTTTAGGAAATGTTTAAAGTGTAATGTATAGAGTAAAATTTATTACTAACAAAACTAATATATATTTGACCATTTTCAAGCAAACTTAGCTGACAATTCATTCAGCACCAGGTCAACATGTAAAAATGGGCTAGATTGTAAATTATTTGACGCATTTCTTAATGATATACAAATGCACATGCTGTATGACGTAAAATATAATCAAGGTTCTTTTGAAAATAAATGTCCGTATTATGTTGTTTCAACGCAACTACAAATTAGTTATTATTCTTATGAAAGTCTTTCACATTTAAACGTGTCAGCGCGGAAATTGTGAAACTAAAATTACATTTGTTTCAATTATTTTACCTTAAGTTCTTTCACCATTAAAATTAACTTATTCATAATTTGAGTGGAATATTTATTAAATTAATCATAAAATTTTCATCAAGACATTATTTGAAAGAAATGTGAAAATAATAATTTAAAATTTTAAAACATATGGTAATTTGTAACAATCGATAGAGGAATGGAATCAAAAATTATTTTTTATTGTTTGAATAACACATAAAATAACAATGTTGAATAGAAATTTTTCTGTAGAATTATTATCAACTATAAAAATCTGAATTTTTATTTTGATCAAAAAGTCAACACGCAACGTGTCAAAATAATGTCACTCTCGCTTGACAGTCGTTCAAGTGCCAGCATGGCGGATCGAAAACAGACCAGAGAAGTCATAACAATATTATCATTATGCATTTTATGGTATTTAGTTAGCGGTACAAATAATGTTATTGGTAAAATGTTACTTAGCGATTTTCCATATCCAATTACGGTTACAATGGTACAATTATTATCAATCACTGTTTATAGTGGCCCATTTTTAAGTTTGTGGGGTGTTAGGAAGTATGTGGATATATCGTGGAGTTATTTTTTTAAATTAATTATACCATTAGCGTTTGGAAAATTTTTTGCATCTGCTTTTAGTCATTTAAGCCTATGGAAAGTACCTGTTTCGTATGCACATACGGGTAAGTTGTTATTATTTTTATCTATTTATATTGATTTAATATTTTTGAAAACTTCATACAATATTAAACGGAATATAAAAATAATTTTTATCTCTTATTATTTGATAAGTTGAAAAAATGTCAGTGGTAATTGAAGAGGTATGGAAGTTAAGAAATCAATCATAAAAAGCGATTAATATTATAGAGGCTATCTTTTTATTTTTTGAACGATATTATATATTTTTTTGTTAGGGATACACTAAAATTGTGCTAAATAAACAAGTATAGAATAAACAATTTAGAACTTCCTTTAATTTTTGAAGATATCTTAAGATAAAACAAATCTACACCTGGAAATTTTGACATTAGATAATTTTGGATATTTCGTATATTTATTTAGTTATAGTAACTTAAATTTATAAGAATATGATAAAATCAATTAAAACACAACTGTCATATTGGAAGCTTTAATTATTTTCATTTAATAAATACTCCGATTACAGCTATAGAAATTTTGGGAAAAATTTTGAAATTTATTTACCAAATTCCTTATATACTAATCATGTTTATGCCATCGCGACTTTTATGTTTTAAACTCTAGGTCCAATAAAAATCGATAGTGATATCAAAAAGTAGTTAGTCGTATAAAAAGCTTAGAATAATTAAAATAATAAATAAATATTTCAATATCGTTTTTTATATATCAGTATCTCTTTAACGAAAACAGATTTGGTCATGTTTTCATGGAAAAACGGCGGTTTTTTTGGTTCCCAGGTTTAAAAAAAAATTTAATACCAGATAGCGCAAAGACGCGAAACAAAAATACTTGATTTTTTAATAAATAAAAAAAAAATAATAATAATAAAAAAAAAAAAAAAGAGCTATCTTTAATTAAGGGTAATTTTAGATAAAATATAACTGTTATATTTAGCTATCTATTATATTTTTATTAATAAATATGGAAAATATTTGTGTATTTTTATAACCATTATATTAAGATATATAATTCTATGAATAAAAATCGAAAATATTTATGTATTTTTATGAATTATAAAAAAGCACAGAATATAATACCTAAGAAATTTTATATTCTTTTTATTGTCTTTTCAGTGAAAGCTACAATGCCGTTATTTACAGTAATATTGTCACGTATCATTATGGGTGAAAAACAAACTTTAAAAGTATATTTAAGTTTAATTCCAATCATAACTGGTGTAGCAATTGCATCATTAACAGAAATAAGTTTTGATTTAATTGGATTGCTTAGTGCACTCGCGTCAACAATGGGTTTCTCATTACAAAATATTTTTTCAAAAAAGGTACGCATATTGAAAAAAAAAAATTATAATCAAAGATAATTAACAATATAAACAGGTAGATGTTATTCGTCTCTAATTTTATTTAAACATTTATAATTGTAGGTGTTACATGATACTGGAATACACCATTTACGCTTACTTCATTTGTTAGGTCGAATATCGCTATTTTTGTTTATACCAGTCTGGTTGTTTATTGATGCTGGCAATGTCATTAAAGACCCTGCATTGGTAAGTGTTTAAGATATTTCATGAAAAAAAAGTTATTGTTTGCCACTTGTATTTTTTTTAAAAATTATCATTTAGAATTCGGTATGTTTTTTTAGAACTGTTTATGAATAAACAATAACAATAATTTAGAGATCGCTAAAAAATATAACGTTTTTTTCCCTATTCCCTTTTTTGCGTAACATTATCGATATTTTTGGAAGTGTATAATATAAATGATTTTTCTGTTAAGAATACATTATATAAATCACGAATGAATTTTTATAATATTAAAAATTTAAAAACAAAAACGAATATAAAATTTAAAGGAGGCGTGTCGAGGGGATTCATATCCGCTCCTGATTAATGAAAAAAAGTCATAAGATTTTACTTAATTTGTTAACAAATGCTATATTCACACCATATTCTTTGGTTATGCTAATGCCACTTTTGGCGATTTTTTAACAGTTATTTACCGTTAAGGGCAGCACATACCATAAAATTTTCTGATCAGAAAATCTGATCGTCAACGATTCAACGTACACCATCGGACAGTCCTATAAAAAATTATTTTAAGAAAATCTGATCATACTTCAGACAAAAATCTTAAGCAAGTGCATATCATCGGATACGTACAATGAACCGAGAAACTTTCAAATGTTTTAAATTAATTAATTAATTTTTTGACTAAAAGGTGGCCGTTTGACTTTAGATAACATCGTTTGGATAAGAACGAAGTAATCGGCTCCACCAACAACATAATCACAGTATAATTGTGGTATAAGGCATTTTTTTCAAGTGATGGAGTGTTCTGCAAGAGGGTACAGAGGACCAAAAGGTCTAGGAACAAATGACGTGATTGCGGTTCTCCTTTTTATATACTCTACACCAGATTTTCTGATCAGAAAATCTTACGGTATGCGCTGGCCTTTACAACTGGACACTTTCAATTCGTTCCCCATATTAGATAGTATTCATTTAAAATATCTACCAACCATAATCAAGGAAATCAAATTGTATATTATTTCATGGTTAAAATTCGGAAATGAACGAATTCCAAAATCAAATATTCAAAAATCAATTGAGATTTTACAAATTATAAAAATTTAGTAGCTCCTATTTGTCATAGCGTTGGTTTCAAAATAAAATTAAAGATTTTAATTATAGACTTCTGGAGAATATAAGGTAATTGCCTTGTTATTAACTGACGGTGTTTTAAATTGGTTACAAAATATAATCGCGTTCAGTGTGATTTCATTAGTAACACCATTAACATATGCTGTAGCAAGTAATAGTAAACGAATATTTGTTATATCGGTATCATTATTGGTTCTGGGAAATCCAGTTACTTGGCTGAATATTTTTGGAATGATCACAGCAGTTTTTGGAGTTTTGTGTTATCAAAAAGTATGTATTTCATTTTATTATACCGATTTAATAAATGCATTATGTTGTTTTGGTAAGCTTTCATTGTGTGAAACCACATATCATGATTTTAACTCGTTTGGATGATTAAATTAAATTTATATTTTATTTTTAGGCCAAATATGATCAAAGGCAAGCTGAAAAAACAAAAACATTATTACCATTTAGTCAGCAAAATTGGCAAAAGAATGCTGGTTACTCGATACTTCCATCCAATGGGTATGTTAATAATAATGATCATAGAAATAGTAATAATGTACATTATCAACAGCAGAATGGATATGTGAATGCTACATTAAATGGTAGCGCAAATCATTCAAGTAATTTTGTATATAATTTTTCAGGCAGTAATAGTAAATTATTATTTGTATAATGAATGTTTATAAAACATTTTTAGTTGAATTTTTATCTAAAATTATTTTAATTATTTATTTCGAACAATACGACGTAGTTATTCAGCAATTTTTTTAAACAAATATTCAAGTTACAGTTGTTCCTATTTGTTTCATTTAGTAATCCGAATTACTTAGAAACAGTGTGCTCAAATAACATAATAACTACTCTGAAATGAGCTGGATTATTTTTAAGTACACGTTTATTTTTTATTAAGCTACTTGCTAACTTTCATATTTCTGAAGAAATAGTGTATTTAATATTTATTCGATAAAAAAAAATTTTTGATCTTCTTGTCCATCAAATTTTTATATTTGAATCAGTCAATTTTATTTTCAAATACACGTATAAAACTTAAGACAAATCCATTTCCAAAACGGTTTCTTTCATAAAACGTTTTGATGTTTAATAAGAAAATAATACAAAATTATTGAATTAGTTTTTACAAAATTAGATAATTTTGTATTTTTATATAAAAATTAGAAATTTTATATTTTTAATAAAAATAAATAATGCAATTACCTTTTTTTAAAATTACTCTTTAATCTTCTTACCAAAGTATATTTGCTCTGCACATTCAATAGATGTTAGAACTTTTTTTTGTTGTTCAAGCTAAAAATTTTTTGTGAATAGTAACAATTCTTTCAGAAAATTTAAAGAAACTCTCAGAATTATTATGAGAAATTAATTTTGACCTTCATGAAAATTTGGTGTAAGATTGTCTTTATCGTGCTGATTAAAAGTATAAATGTGCGTAGTTTCGAAAAATTTTAGATGAAAAGTATCTATTTTCATTCGAACAATAAACGAGAGTTTTCAAGTTTCTCAGGCGGAATTAATCAAGTTTTAAAGGTGAATACATTGAAAAAAAATTATTAGTATATATTTTATATACTAATTTATCAGCTTATAATTGGAAATATGCTAACGTATAACTGGAGTTCGTGAAAGTAAATTAGAAACCATCGGAGCAAAAGTCAGTTATTTCATTCTTACCATAGAATAAAGTGAAAGAGTATCAAAGAGAATAATATTATACAAAATTACATTAACTATTTTTGTTATTTTAATAGAAAATCTTTGAACTTGTTCAGACAGTTTTTGTTTAATTTCCAAATATCTCGAAGACGGTTCATTTAAACTCTGGGCACATTTCTACTTTTTATTAGCATGATCATTCTTTTAGCAAACCATGATATACATTATAATTCTGTTAATTTAAAAACATTATATTTGAAATATAAAGCAATAAGCTTTTTTAAGGAAATAATTAATATATTCATTATTAATATTAAACAATTTTATAAAAAATTTTACAAATTTAAAGTTAAATATTCATTGTAGATCGTTTCTTATATTCGTAGCATTCAAGATTTTTAAATTTATACCTTGTTGTGTAAAAAGAAATATATTCCAAAAAAACCAATAACTGTTTAAATATTAATCTCCTCTTGTATATAAAATCTGTCGTTACAAAAACGAAGTAGGT
Organism: Chrysopa pallens; assembly: GCA_020423425.1. Classification (NCBI taxonomy): domain Eukaryota; kingdom Metazoa; phylum Arthropoda; class Insecta; order Neuroptera; family Chrysopidae; genus Chrysopa; species Chrysopa pallens. The sequence continues at coordinate 114,937,290 of CM035591.1, forward strand.
GAATGAAAATAATTTTAAAACTGCTCCATTCTAGGATTAGCTTTGAAATTAGTGGTTAATAAATAGAAAATTATATAATGAATAAGGTATAATTTTGCTTAATTATTTTATTTTATTAAAAATTGGTTCTTTAAAAGTTTTTGAAAGCTATGTATATAAAAAACGTTATTTTCGGACACAAAACGTTTGTCATTAATCTCAAAGAGCCAAGTTCATAATTTTATTCCATTTTTTGAATATAATAAAATGCACTTGTAATATTTATTTATATATAAAACTATTTTTAATTGGTGGGTATTAACTATTGTCTTTTAATCAAAGGTGCTTAAAATATAATTCACAGTTCAACATTCATGTTGAAGATTGTTGAGGTAAAAGAAGTGTTACTGTATATTTATAATGAATTATTTTAATTAAAGTCAATTGTAAGACAATTAAAAAATTTTTTATATCATTAAATTTTTAATTATGTCACTGTAAAATATGTATTATAGTAATTATATAGATACGAACTGTCTTTTAAGATATTAAAAACTATCTTTTAAGATATATAATCAGTATTTTTAAGTTTTATATAAAATTTTATCAAGTATTCAAATAATATGTTACAATTTTTTGTTTTAAATGACTTTTGGATTATAAATTTAATTGATTTTGTATGTTGTGTAGGGTTTTTTTGTTTCGTTTAATTATTGTTTTATATGAAATAAGGCGAAACAGAAGATATTGAAAAAGAAAGAAACGATTACTATTTTTTTTTTAAATTAATAATAATAATAATAGCTTAACTTTTTTAAATAGCTTACAAAACTTTGTATAAGAAACAATAAAATGTAAATTATATTCGATATCTGTGGATGCTGTTCGTTGTATCAAATAATGATGTGTTAATTTTGATTAATACTTTTTATTTATTTATTTAAGGATGGTTCTATATTGATGTCCCCTCTAATTAAAATATTCTATTCAATCAATTCAATTTCCTATTAATTTCAATTTAAAATTTTTAATCGGATTGAATATATTTTAATCGGGATAAATACTTTGAATAGGTATTAATCGAAATGAATAGAAAATTGAATTTCTTATTCACCGATTCAATTTTAATTGGATTGAATAGGATGTTTTTATTAGGATTCATTAATACATACCCGTACTAAGAATACATGTTGTAAGATGTACATAGTTTTGAGATTTTACAAATAAATTACATATTATTTGAATATTATTTAAATTAATACGAATTCGTAATATTACAGTACAGATATATTTTCAAGATTGACAATTCATTTATGCTAATTTTTTAACTAATCAACTTTATAAACATCAACTAGCTAAATAATTTAATACAAAATATTGTAAAGTTTTATATGCATAAGAACCTCATTTAAAAAAAATAAATACTTGAAATTCTAGTCGAAACAGAATTTAAGATACAGAAGTCATTTCATGAGTGAGATTTAAATTATTAAAAGGTGTCTATTTGGTATTCAAATCTAAGTACATATATTGAAATGTATTTTAAAAAATTGAATACACGCATTAATGAAGTTCATTGATGAAATTCAATGATTTTTATTTAACAGGCCGAAGTTTCTTAGCTTATTAATATAAAAATTTTCTATTAAATATCTCTAAATGAAGTATCAGAAAGGAATATCTCCAAGAAGCCAAGAGCGATGTAATTTTAAATATGTCCGTTCGTAGATTTCCTTGCAGTATATATTAAGATATTTGGAAGTTTTCTTGCAATTTTTTGTTATGGAAATTTTCAATAAGTCTTATTATTTGTGTGTATTTTTAACATAAAAGAAAATTGTATTTATTTTCAAAGATTAGATTTATAAAAAGATCTAAATTTTCACCGATTTCATATATGTATGTTGGATGAAATAGTATTTATTTCAAAAGCGTATGCGTAATCGCATATCGTCGTGTAGCTCAAAACTTATATATTAAAATACATGAATTCTTCATAATATAAGACCTACTGAAAAGCATTGATTGTACCTATGTATAAAATAAACTATGTATAAAATAAAACAAAAATATTAGGATTTGATGATGTATATTATAGGATAGTTGACTGTTTAAATATTATAAAAATTAAATTACTATTGTGCGATGTTGTAAATAAAATTTATTTTTTATAATCATAAAGGAGGAGGGTTGATGAGATGCTTTTTTCACTGGCATTTCCATTACACACTCAAAAAAAGTTCCTCGTGCCGGTTATTTTTAAATGCAGTATTATTGTGCGTCAAAATGAATATGGTTCATGGAGCCCATGGTTATTATAATAACTTAAATCTTGAAATCTCTCTGTTTGTGTCATAATCTCTATACTATACTATTTACTACGTAAATATCTCTAAATAAAATATATATATATATATATATATATATATATATATATATATATATATATATATATATATATATATATATATATATATATATATATATATATATATATATATATATATATATATATATATATATATCGTAAACTATACAAATCTATGTAAATATAACTGGAATGAGGCGCTTTTGTTGAGTGTATAATGGGCGAAAAATGCCTCTTATCAATGCCTCCACCTTTTCATTCTTTAATACTTTTAATTATAAATAATTTTTTCAGAAAAAACTCTTTACTACTCCCTTACATTTTTTTATTGAATACGTAAGACTTTCTTACTCGTACAATTTCTAAATAAATGTTATATAATTGTTTATATGTTTATGTAACCTTGTAGATGCGTACAAAATTGATGTTGATATAACATTTCCATAATATGCATTTGTAGTTTGTTCCCCCGGTTGTACAATTATTTCTATAGTGAATACATTGAATTAGAGCAAGATAGTGAACATATATGACTTTCGGCATACGAAATTTTTTTCACTAAAATTTAATTGAAATAAATATTTAATCTACAGGTATGTAGATCAACATAAAATCGCTTAGCTTTCTACAGAGCCTCTTATGATATAAAGTAATTGGAGGCGGATTTGAGATTAAGTTAATAGAAAAAGGGTACCCGCAGTTGCGTCCCTCGAATATAGCCCGTTTGGTCCTCTGTATCCTCCTTTAAATCACCTGAAAGCCAGGATGCCTTTTGGATGAAGGTGCAGATAAAGAACAATTTTTAAACCATAGTGCTATAGGATCTTATCGGTACCCGTGGGCCCGCAAGATGCCCTCATCTTTTATGCCGGAATTGTTCCTATAATGGATCGATCCAGAGTTACAGACCTGAAATTCTATTTCTAACACCTTGAAGATTTCTATAGAGACAAATGACGTGAATGTAGGTTTCGTCGTCCTCAGGGCAGGACCTACAAATAGGATCGTCTGAGATTCCCAAATTACGAGGGTGACAGTTCAACCGACAGTTGTCCCTTGTCAGAAGACCCATATTCTTCGAAACTTTACTCTGGTCAGTTTCAACAGTTAAATGGTTTTGCTGTGGTAATATAGAACTTAGCCTGTCGTATGTCATCCGTGAAGTCCTAGTAATCATGGTAATCACTTATAGCTTCTAACAATTAATGCAACGTTTCACAGAGCATCTTGCAAAAGGAATAACAAGTTCAGGCGAAAGGTTCCCGCGCGATATTGAATCCGCTACCTCATTCCTTTTTATGCCAGAGGAATCCAGATCAGTCTGACTATGTTATTTAGTGCCAGGCGACTTCAAAAGTCTTACGAGAACAATCTCGGTATTAAAACTATATTTTTAGAGTCCTTCAGTTTTATCTGCTTCAAATGATACCACCTTATACCAGAAGATATCTGTGTTTCTATGTGGCGAAGTTTTTAAAAAATTTGAAGTTGACGTTGAAAAATATAAAAATCAGTCAACTATCTTGTAAAAGTTTGAGATAATGTTTGCTATTTTGTAGTATAAAAGTGTACTGATATTCTGGGACCTTTTCAATTAAGCATACTGAATATTAATGCAAACATACTTGTATGAATATCTAAAAGCGTTTTCTGGTAATTTAGCATGGCATTAATGAAAGATAAGGTGACGTTGCAAGTATTACGGAAGTCTTACTTTACTTATTATTTACTAGTTATGCATAAATAAACGGTATTAGTAGGTATAGAAAACGTATTGATTTAAATTCTAAATAAATAAAAAAAGGACAAGCAAATGAGAAATTTTTAAAGTGTATTATGGTGAAATACGTTTCGTAATACTTGGAACTTTCAATTAAGAAATGGAGAAAAAAATATGTTACCTATTAATAAATAGGATCATCAATAGTTAACATATTACTATAATACAGTCTTAACTTTTACTTAAAAGAATTATTATTGCATGTTTAAATTTTTATGGAAAAGTGATAAAATTTAATAATGTGAAAATTGGTTTAACAGATTATAAATAATTAAATTAACAGTTGGATTAGAGAATGCTGTTAATACTTATTTAATAAAATCAACTGCTGTGAATATAACCAATTGTATAAACAGATTAGCAAATAAAATTTAGTTTGTGAATTCGTATGTGCAGTGATTGATAAGTAAAATAAATATTTAAGATAATGGTTTAATTAATTAACTGGTGTGTAAATATTTGATAACATCTGTACATATAAATTTAAAATAATTGTTAAATTATAAATAAATATTTTTATAGTAAATTTTGATACTTATTCCAAAAAATTTTTTATGGTCTAATTAATATAAAATTTAATACTTAGAGATAAAATCATCATTAAAGGTAGTGTATATTGTTGAATACGCTTTATTACAATCATATTGTGTCGAATTCAATTGATTTTCAAAATTGAATCTCGACTGCAAGAACTTCAAAACCGATATTTTTAAAATAACTCCATGAATGAATTATGTATTTCTTTTTGAATTTAAATAAATTCTCAGTGTTAAATGATGAAGTTATAGTAGTCAGCTATGTTTATCTTCAGGGCCAATCTTACAGAACTGTATCACTTCAGATGTTTTTAAAAACAAACCGAATGAAAACATGCCATTTGCATGCAAACTATATATAATCTGGGATAGTATATTTCTCAACATTAATTTAATTGATTGATAAACTAAAAACTATTTATGTGCTTTATCAATAAAATTCTTTTTTCAGAAATTAGATACAGTGATTAAATAAATTTAAATCAAGGTCAGTATTCTGGAAAAATTAAAATTTGATTTAAAATTTTTTTAACAATATTTAACAAAACATTTTTAATATCAAATGAACATCAAAATTTGAGAGTACATCGAAAGCAAAAAATAAAAAAAGGACTGGCTTGATTTTCGGAAATAACAAAATTTCCGCCAGTCAAAGTTTAATTTTATTTAAAAAGCCTATACAATGACGTGTGCAAAATTACACTCGGTTCATGAGTTTGGCCTAAATATGGTAAAAAACTTTCAAAATATGGCGATTATTTAAATTGCAAGGGCTTTTGAAAGAATTTAGTGATTGTTTTAAAAATTTCATAGAATATGCTCTTTAATAAACTCAATAAGTGGCCGAAATCCGAATTTTGAAAAATCTGCAAGTTTATTTAAAATATGGTTCACGAAAAACAATTCCTCAGTTCGAAGTTATCCGATTTTTTAATTTGAAATAATATTATACATTCTACTCTTAAAGAGTTATATTTTTACGTAAAAAATAGAATTAAAAATGAGTTATTTTTAATGTTTCTTTATTTAAATGTATAAGCAGTATTATAGTATCATAATTCATAATATACTACATATTATTTATTATATGTACATTTTTAATTAAAAAACATTATATTACTCATTTTTAATCCTATTTTAAAGGATTGAAGGTTTTTTTCTCATAAAAGCTTAGTTTAGCAGATAATTTGTAAAAATCGAAAAAGAAACTCGTTTTCACAAACTTTAACCGGCCGTCATTTCGTTATTTCCATAAATTATGCCAGTTTTTTTTAATTTCATGCTTTGGTTGTACTCTATCAAATTTTTATTTCCGTCTGTAGTTAATTATTATATTTTATTATTTTTTTACTTAATATTTTATGAGCGAGTCAAAATTTTAACATCAAATTCGGTGGCGCTTTCCTCTTCCATTAGTAAAGAAAAATAATATATCAATTGGAAACTATAACTATAACCAAAAGGAATTCAATGTTAAGTATTGTTCGCTGTAGACATTTCGTTTGTGTGTACGAAACATTAGAAAGAAAAAAAAGTAGTAATAATTTTTTAATTAACTGCAAATTTCAAAATTTAATTTTTATCTTTTATCATTGTTGTCGAAGTCTTTATTAAAATTCTAAATTTGCATAGTGTTACTTAACATTTATGTTATTATATATGATTTCTATGTTGCCAAAGCCTTTATAAAGTTTAGTGTATTTAATTTTAAGAAAAAAAACCCTACCAATTATGTGCAACACCTTGTTTTGTTTAGTGTTGTATGAAGTTTGAAATATTCAAATTAGTAGTAAATGTCAAAAATGATATTTTAATTGTTTAGAGAAAATTGTAAGAAAATAAGATAATTTGTTTAAAAATGGGTTGTTGTGTCTCAAAAGTGGAGGCCGAGAATAATCAAGAAGCGCCTACAGTGCGAGGATGTACCGATGTATTGTGGTTATGCCTTTTTATTGGTTTTTGGTTTTTAATGGTCAGTGTTTGTGACATTTTTTTAAATAAAATACCTTTATTATTATTTTTTTCACTTCAACAGATATTAATTGCTGCATTTGCCTTCGTTTATGGAAGTCCTTTACGGTTAATTAATGGCTATGATTCATTTGGGAATACTTGCGGAACAAAGAATTCAAAAATTGGGCAGATGAAACCAACCGGTTTAGATATGACTGACAAATCGTATGTTCATAAAATTCTGTAGTTTTTAATTTTAGATAGCTAATTAATTAAAAATTTTAGTGTTCTATTTTTTATGGATATTCGTGAGCTGCGCAAAACAATTAAAATATGTGTAAAACAATGTCCCACACGCAACTTGAATACATTAGAAGATTTGAGGTCATATTATAAGGAAACTGGAACTAATTTATGTAGATATGATTTTAATTTTAATGAATTAGATAAATTGACACCCATACAAAAAGAATCCTTAACATCAACAATGGGTCCCTGTCCTAAATTACCTGTTTACGAAAGGTATATTATATCTACATTGTTTTTAGCGAATGTTATTTTAAATATCTTTAATAGTATTCCAGTTTTGAATCGGTGCGTTCCAAAGCCTGTTAGAGAAATTGCTGAATCAATTCTTCGCGATTTTTATGGCCTTTTAAATAGCTGGGATACATTAGAACAAATTTTAGGAGATTTATATAATACATGGAAAGAATTGTTGGTTTTGTCAGTCTTTGCTTTAAGTAAATATTTTTATTTTTTCTTGAAAGGTGTGAAAATAATCAGGTAGCAAATTCCATTATGTTATTAATATTCTTTGTAAAAATTGATCCGATACAATTCTATTAATAATGAGACGTAAATTATTTTTTCCTATACCCATATATGCTTAATCAAAATTTTAAATGGGAGATAAAATTAAAATTATTTCCTATTAAAGCCTTCTCATTATTCTAAATTATGATTTCTTAAAATAAATAATGTTTAATTTAATGACAAAATAATTTTTAGTATCGCTTATTTCGGTTTACCTATTGCAAAATTATTGACGGAGAACTATTATAATCGAATAAAAAAAAAATTAAGGTCTTAATATCTTATCATTTATTTGCTTTAAGATTTTCACATCTCTCATTGATTATAAAATATAAAAAAATTGTTTAATATATCTTATATACTTAATTTTAAAAAAATTGCAGTTATGGCATTATTCACTGTATCGATATTACATTTATTAGCTACGTTAGTTTCGGTGATTATAATGATTTTAGTATGTATTACAAGTATTGGCGGCACAGGATTTTTATGGTACACATATTTTGAAATTAAAGGGAAGTTAGATGTAACGCCAGAAGGTCGAATGTTGTTAGAATCTGTTCGTAACGAATCAGCATTTTTAACTTATTCTATAATTGCGACTGTGATAACGGTAAGAAAATTTACCATTTTTTTTAGAATATACCTAAAATATGAAAATATAGTGTCCCGTAATGAGTACATTAAGATAACACAAGCAGATCAATTCTTCGATATACTAATTTTAAACAATAATACCAATTTACATCAATAATTGTTTGATAAGTGTCGCTTATGTGGCCACGTTTCCTTTTTTTTTAGAAAACACTTAATATCCATATAAGCTATTAAAAGGTTTTATTTTAGGTTCTAAAAATTTAAATTCTAATGAAATATTTCTACTCTTAATTTTCAGATCATTTTATTATTATTGATGTTAGCAATGTGTAAACGAGTTGATGTACTTGCAGAACTGTTCAAAGAAACAGCAAAATGTTTGGGAGCTGTTCCAGGATTGTTTTTACAACCATTAATTACTTTTGTTGTGCTTTTAATATTCTTTGCATTTTGGATATTTGTCGTTGTAAGTTTTAATTTTTGTTTGTTTGTTTTTTTTTTCTTTGATCTTTGATTTATCTCTATTGTATCCCTTATTTCCAGAGTATATCCTTGTTTCTTTATCCCTTTTGTATGTCGAAAATGAAAAAAATGTATAATAGTTATGATACAAAATTTACAGTTATGTTTAGCAACAGCAAATTACATGAATACTGAGAAGTTAAATCCATACAGTGATACATTCGGATCGTTTCCTGTTACTAAACCAACTGTTAGTGGTGTTACTCCTACTGGAAATATTGCAGTAAATGAATTTAAAAGTAAATAACGTTCAAAATATCTTTTTCCATATCTTAATGTTTCTTTCTATTTTAATAAATAAATGTTAATTAACAGCTTATACTTTAGTGAAATTCGCTGATCCAACATGGGTTAAATATATGTGGTGGGTTTATTTTATTGGTCTTATTTGGACTGCAGAATTTATAATGGCTTGCCAATCGATGGTTATTGCTGGAGCTGTGGCACATTGGTTTTATAGGTATTATTCTAAACTAATATGATAAATTGTGTCTTTGTAAACAAAATAGCTTGTTTCATAAATTCAACTTTTTTTAAAAATTTGACTGTAAAATCTGTTTGAATTCTGAGACTAAGGATTTAAAAAGACAGGATCTAAATTAAATATAGATATAATAATCTGACTTATTTGTTATGCTGCCAGTCTCATACAATGACTTTTTTGATGCTAAACAAAATTTCCCCCTCACTTTCAATTTCCAAACATAATTCGGTTTTTTCCATGAATTTTGAGAAATCTCATTAACGGCGATTTTTACTCGTTTGATTATCAAAGTGTAGATGCTTTGCATATAAGATTTTTAACTAAAAGTATGTTTGCTCCAAAAAATGTTTTAAGTATTTTTTAATGCGTTAATAGCCTAAATTCAATATACAACAAAAAAAATAATAGACCATTCAATCTTTCAAGTAGATAGGTTGGGCTATTTTTATTACCCTGTATTGTTCGCTCATTTAAGCACAACACATAACAATTTAATTTTTTTTATTATAACAAAAATCTCATTATATATGGAATTTAAAGTATGATATTTCCATGTAAATTTTAAGTTATATTTGTTAAATCTCAATTAGTATTTAAAATTAGGTTTTAAATATGTTCGCTGTTACACTTTTTGATTAGAGCGATTTTGAATGTTTTAAGGCCACTCAACGCCTAAAGTCAATTAACTGGTTCACTGTTAAGCTCAGATTCACTTCTACTCAAGAGCGCTTTTAAGTTAAATGTAACTGACAGATAATTTCAAAGTATATTATCATTGGAATAAAAGAATTCCAAATATATAAGATAAAACAGTGCGATCCAACAGCTCACTATTTTATAACTGCAACATTCAAAGATCGCGAAAAAAACAAAATGCCCAACATTTCCAACTATTTCTAAGTAACATAAAGAATATGTATTATACGCGTTTGCATTAATATAATCGTGTAGATCTATATAAAGCTTGTCCAACAAACTTCATACTACAAATACAAAATATGTTTTGTATTTAATGAATATTTTTAATTTTCGGGAATGCTGAATTCTAATAGTCGTATAGCGTAATTTTATTAACAAAGCTTAAAATTAGAAAAAAATAGATGAAAGTATTTTGAATATGGAAAATTTATACTTGAATTTTCAGTATTAAATATCTTAATTTTAAAATTTCCATATTTATTTTGATACTATAACCTTCTACTAAAATTATTAACAAGCTTCTTAAAAAATATTAGTATAGATTTTTTTAGTTTGGGGAATTAATCCACTTTTTTTATGAATTTTTAGAAATCGATACAAAAATAATGATCATGTTTCTTATGCTGTTTGCAAATTAATGAAGTATCATTTGGGATCAGTTGCAAAAGGTTCATTTTTAATTACGTTGTTCAAAATTCCACGATTGATTTTAACTTATTTATATGCTAAGTAAGTCTTTCTAAACGTTTATATAATCAGACTTGGCAGTGAAATATTTTATTATATTTTTATTTTAGGCTAAAATATCATGATAATGCTGGAAGTGAGATAGCGAAATGCTTTTTACGATGCTGTATTTGTTGTTTTTATTGTTTGGAACGATTTATTCGATATTTAAATCATAATGCTTATACTGTTATTGCTATAGATGGTGTACCATTTTGTTCGGCCGCTGCTACGGTAATCTTTTTTGATAGTTTTTAATGATAAACTTATAAATAATTTCATTCTTTTTAATAGGCATTTGAAGTACTATCTGCAAATGCGTTAACAGTGGCAACGATTAATAGTGTTGGCGATTTTATATTATTCTTAGGAAAATGTTTTGTTACTGCGATTACTGGAACCGTTGGATTATATTTCTTCAAACGAAATGAAAAACTCACATTTTATGCAGCTCCCACTCTCGTGACATGTATTTTCGCTTTCTTTATTGCACATTGCATTCTGTCTTTGTATGAGGTACATATCATTCATTTTTTTTAAATTTAATTACATAGAAATTTCATTATTCTCAAATCTATTTTTTTGAAAACACGAAACAATAAGTAACTATAAAACAAGTGAAAATAACAACTGAGTTAATTGTTTATATACTCGACATATGGTTCATCAAATTCTATATCATAAAATTCTCTAAATATCCAGTCCATACGATTATAAATACATAATAATAATAATATGTATTATATTATTATTTATGTGCTTATAAGCTGAAATTGTGACAAAACAGAAAAAAACGTAAACAAAATAGTTTACGAAAAAAAAGTTGTTTGTTATTTACATAAGTTTTAATATAAACGAATTTCTATTACAGATGGTATTGGATTCATTATACTTGTGCCGTTGCCAAAATGGAGACAGTATGCAAGTGGAATCAACAAATGGAGGTGCAGATAGGCAAAAAAGACAACAAACAGAATTAGAACCAATTAGAGAGGCAAATGATTAAAAATATTTTGATTGCACAAGATATACTTTACTATAAACAAAAAAAACATGCAATTTTTGCTATAAATTGCAAAATAGGCATTTTCCACTATAAATTGCTGGATATGCTATACCGCCGGACAATCTTTACAATTTGTTAAACTCTATTAAATATTTTTATTTTGCATTCCATTTACGAAATTATTATTGTAACGTTTAGGAAATTTTTCACAATTTGTTTGTACCTGTTCACTGTTTGGAGTGTGATTTTATATGCATATACACGTTATGTTGTACATCATTAGGTATTAGAATTAAATTACCGAATATTATTAGAATGTTTAAAGATTTGTGACCCACATTTATTATCTTAATAAAACAATATGTGCATTTTTTTAAACTGTCCAAACATACCCATTTCGATAGCTAACTTTTGTAGTTCATCAAATGGTAAAATAATACACCAACTATTATTCTAAGTCTCAATCTAACGTCTAATTTAAAATACTAACTCAATAATATTTTAAATTTGGAAATAACAGCGTAATTTGTAAGGATTATTAACATTGTTTTACATAATTTTTTGATAAAAATTTCTTTATAAACTAGTTGTCCATTCATTATACGTGGTTTCCGGAAAGGGGTACCCTTAATAATCTTAAACTCGTACATTCACCAAAAATGAAAAAAAAAAAAAATTAACGAGATATTGTAATGCATTGTGATCTTGGATTTAACATCAACTTTATAGATCAACTTAATTTTTTTTAAAGGGAAGTCTATAATTTTTATGTCAGATTTGTTTCTTTTCATAAATAAATATGAAACTTTAAATTGAAACATTCTGTATTATGTTAAAATTTAGGATTTGTTTGGACATTTTATTTTAATTTTTTTGTTAGCATCTAATATATAAGATCGTTTTCTTCAAAACATCGATATGTGTGCTACATACTATAAAAGATGCTGAAGATAATGTTGGAAAAATTTGAACATAGAATTTCTTCTTTTTCTTATATCGAAGATGCTTCACCTTTTTTACACACATTTTGTTTTCTTAATATAGTCATGATATATAATTATACGCTACACAATCTATATAGAAATATATGATACCTGTTTTATAAATTCCAAACGTGATGATGTTTTGTAAATGGAATGAATTTTCTTTATTTGTAAAAGACAATAACAATTTTGAGTAGCTATATATTGGTTTTCCATAAATAATTTTATGCACGTTTTTCAAATTATATATATATATATGAAACTAATTTAAAAAAAAAAGGGAAAATTAGTTGTTGAAAAATTTAGTAGATTTTATAGAAATGAAATTATATACAAACTGTTTTTATTCTAATCCAAAATTTAGTAGATCTTATAGAAAAATTACTTTTATGCACAAATTATTGTTTATTTTTAAACAAATTTTTCTTTTATTAGTACAATATGAAAAGTATTAATTAGTTTTTAAATAAGATGCGTAATTTTTTTAGTATTAAATATTTACAACGAACGGACAAACGTTTTATTTTGTTTTCGTTTGATCTATAATTATTTATATATACTGTTAATTTCAGCCAAAAATTTTTGGTACTAACTAAAAAATCAAGACCGGATTTAGAGTTTTTATTATTCGCATACCAATTTCATGTGGAGGTGGAGTATTTGAAGAAAAATAGAACAAAGAAATTGGAGCTTAGGATATGTCTAAAGATTATGGTCGACGATCAAAATCGATAAAATATTAATTTTATATATTTTTTTAAATATTTTCATTCAATTTTGCTGAATATTTCAAATTTAAGCAGTCATTTGGCATATAGAATTATGTTGAAATTAATCGAGTTCTTGTAATCTCAACTTTGAAAATTAATGTTAAATTAGTGTAAAGTCGAGCCTATAATTTAAACTCCAAGAAAACGATTAACTTTCACATTCGATATTGTCCCTCTTTTATTTACGATCTTCCAATTTACCTCATGCCATCATTTTTTATTATGCATAAAACAAGAATGAAAGTATATACTAATATTTTTTACAACTTTGTCAATACAGCTCAAAATTTTGATAATATTATAGTTAAATATATAAATATTTTTACAATAAGCTACTTTAAGATGCATTCCTAACTTTTAATGCAGCTGAATTTATAAAAAACGGAGACATCTAATTTATATGGACTTTCGCCAAACGTTGTTCCATACAATGATAGCAGATACTATTAAATACTTCTATAAATACTCTATATAATGCAATTGGGAAGATAAGTACACACAAATATTATTATATGAGCATTATGCTTATAGCTAGACATAACACAACATTAAGATAAATGTATAATTAATTGCGTGTATTTATCCATACTCCATGTTTTGTTTATAAAAAATAGCTAACGAACAAAATAACAACTTATAGTCAAGACTATTATATTTTACATACTAATTCCACTTTTGGTGTGCATTAATTTAATTTCACATTTTTTGTGCAATAATATATTCATTTTTAAGCAATCTAGAAATAAATTACGATCTTTAAAAGTTAGGAATATCTAAACTCCCAATATTTATATTTACAATTTTGTATTTAGTAAAAGCAATCAAGCTATTGTTTTTGTAATTTTATTGGGAAATATTAAATGACTGATTTGTATAATGGAAATTAATTTCCTAGAGCTTAATTAATACCATAATGTTTGAGCTCATGGCATGGAAGTTTCCCTCATAGCAACTTTTGAGGTAAAAAAATTTTAAAAATGAAATTTAAATGTGTGTTCTTGTTACTTACTCTCTTTACATTCTGATTTAACGAGTGTAGTAAATACTTTTTTTACATAGTTTAAAGTGTAGCACGTTATGAAAAATAACGCGAACGTACAAGTGCAATGTCAAGGGAAGCTATTTCAAGCTTTTTCAAGTTTCTTCCGTAATGAAAAATTTTACAATAATTTTTTTAATATTAATAATTATGGACATGAAAAACATTCAAATATTTTTGTAGGTAATAAGATCTATACACTATACAAGCCACTTTTTACACCTCTTGTAGCAAGTATATTCAGCTGCAGTACGAATATCGGCATTAAATGTTATTATCACCAACGAACACTTCAGTGTAGTATTTTCAAAAGATGTAACAAACATTGGTAACAAGAATATCAAGTGTCCAGATAAAATTATAATGGCTGAAATGTCCAGATTATTATACTTGTAAATTCTTTGAGATCAATGTTAAAATTAATTTATATTGATTGTTGTACTAGTTTCAGCTAACACATATAAGTCCATTTCCACAAATAAATTAATTCAACCATGAGCACGACAATTTGAAAACAAAAATGATAAATTAAAATTGGGTGTATTTTAGATCTAGAACATATATATAACTAATATAAATAGTAAGATCCCAAAATCTACCATGAAAAATGTGTTATATTTTGTTTGTGCTGGATATTTGTTGTTAGTAAGACTAAGGTATATTCTGCAAGTTATAGAATTAAAATTTAAAAATCTTGCATTTTTGAAAATTAAGTATAAATACTAAATATATTTTACTATTTGTTCAGGGTAAAATTAATAGTCAACTTAATTCATTTTTAAACTACAAAGATGTCCTGATAAAACAATGCCATGCTATGGGTTCATAAAACCACAAAAAATGTGCTAACTTATTAGTAAAATGATGTTCTCGATATTTTATTTTTATTGCAAATATATTAAACTTAGCCGGGATGAGCCTTTCAACTGACACAAATTAAGAGTGTTTATTTATATACAATATTTAAAAATTATATACAAAATTAATTTTTAATATTTTTTTTTTTTATTAACAAAATACATCATTAATTACTATTTATATTTTATAATTTCAATAAAAAAAATACAATAATCAAGTTGTAAAATTCTTTTTAACCTTTAGTTTCTTAATTTTTTTATTTTTATTAAATTTCTTGTTTATATTTTTTTGTTTTTGAACTAGTTTTGTTTTAATTTTCTTATTGTCCTTTTTAACTGCATTTGAATTCGTATTAGTTGTCGTTTCAGTTTCTAATTTTTCTTGAGTTTTAATTTTCTTAGCCGTTTTTAAAGGATCCCCAGAAAATATGTCATTAAGCGGTGTCAGGTTATAACTAACTTTTGGTTTTGTTGCCTCCGCTTGTACTTTTTGAGTAATACGATTCATATACTTATTATTAGCTTTTTTCAATATCATTTGGCGATATTTAGCTGGTGTTATATAGTGTGAATTTTCCCACAAAGTTTCTCCTCCAAAACTACCGTTGAATATTTTAACCGGATTTAAAACGAAACGTGGTCCGATTTCAGCTAGAGCACCATCCTCAGATAAAATTTGAAAATTTCTAAACCATATGCGATTATCAAGGACCGAAAATGTGTAAATATGATCGAAAAATGGTTGACTCTTTGGGTGATGATTTGGTACACCGAAAATTTGAGTGAAAAGTTCTTTTAACAACATATATTCAGGATTTTCATTGAAGTTAGTGTCAAAAGATAGAAGAGGTCGAGAGCCACGCAAACAGTTGCCAGTTAATTTTAATTCAGCCATTGTATGAATATTTTCTACAAGGAATTTTGCACTGGGACCGTGTGGAACGTTTGAAATCCACATATAAAGATCCCGCTTTTTACGCCCTTCAAACATAATTGCTTTGTTACAATTTCTCATTTCACACATTTCGTTTACAACAAATAAATTTTTGGTGCGTTCAATTTTCGGTTCCGGTCGATGATGAGGCATCATTTTTTTTATATCTTCCATTAGATGCCGATCACGGTGGTTGATTCCTCTGGAAGAGAATACCAAAACTCTTTGTTTGTTTATCCATTTTACCTGAAAATATACCATTACATTATTACTGCAGAAAATATAATTAAATTTAACAAAATAATAAAAAATCTTACCCTCTTTGGTGGAGGTTCATCAGAAGATCTAGTAACTGGAGGTATCTCTGGTGATGGTTCTTTTTCTACATCAGAGAGTTTTCGTTTTTGTACTTTTCCTTTACCCATGATTGTCAATAAAATTCATTTACCACGTGTTTTTCGTAATACGCAATATACACCATAGTCATATAAACTGAGATACGTTAGTAAATTGGTAGAGTTCAGCAGTTCATTGATGCTCATGAGATAGAGTAGACTCTCTGGTTTAAGGAAATTTACTAGAGTACTATATACAAAGGTATTCCAGTTTCCACCATTTTAACTCCACTTTAAGAACGATCAGTTTGACATCTATGCTAGCACAAAAAATTTTTAATATTTTAAACATTGTAAATAAAAATTATATTTAAAAAATATGTATCTATTTGTATCTACAAAATTATATATTATAAAATTCAAACAAACTAATTGATTATCACTCTCTATGAAAAGTATTTATATTTTTATTATAAATCCGCTATTATTATTCTTCTTTATCAAATGTCAGTTGTACGTAGGAATACTCATATATACAGCGTTTTAATTTACTATTGAAAAATGTCTTGTGATTTAAATCATAGAATATACAACCTAACAGTTTTAAATCACGGTCTTTAAATCTTAAATAAAAATATGAACAATATTTAATAAATTTTTTATTACAAGAGCCAAATATCCTTAACAAAAAAAAAAAAAAAAAAAAAATACAGAAAAGTATGTGAATAAAATTTTTTAGTTATTATTAAAGAATATAAGAAATGTGTACTGTATGTCAATACTTTAATTTAAGGGGAATTGATACATAATAGTGAAGCACCCTCATCGATTATGTAAAAATCTTTAATTTTCGCACCCAAATTACTCAAAAAATGATTATCCAAATATTTTGAAATTGGGTGTGCACAAATTGACATGAATTACCGGGCTTACCGTAGAGTTTTTCTTAAAAAATATTTTTAAATATAAAATCGAATTTTGATTTTAACGTTAGAAATTTCTTTTCAAGAAGAATGCTTCAACAAGTCTCCCATTTACATGTCAATATTGTGCATACCAAATTTCAAAACATTTCGAGAAGAGAAGTATGCTTTTATTTATTTGGGCACGAGAATTGATAGAAATACTATATAAACTATATGCAATTAAAATGAACAGCTTGTTATAATACACTCCTTCATGTTAATAAGA
Source organism: Chrysopa pallens (assembly GCA_020423425.1). Classification (NCBI taxonomy): domain Eukaryota; kingdom Metazoa; phylum Arthropoda; class Insecta; order Neuroptera; family Chrysopidae; genus Chrysopa; species Chrysopa pallens. The sequence continues at coordinate 114,954,865 of CM035591.1, forward strand.
GCTGTGGATAAACGCTCTTAAGAATATAATAATAGCAAAGAGAAAAAAAAAGATCTGGCATATTCAAAAGTTGAATATTTTTTATAAATATTATTTATTTAACTTCGAAAATAAAATTGTATTTTTGCTAATTGGAGTTCGGCTTCTATTAAATCTAAATTTTTTTGTTATAAAATGAACCCATTATCTAAATATTTTTAAACCTTTAAATCATGCTTAATGCCGCTTAATGCGATCAAATCTAATTTGGATATTATTAATTTTTTCTAGAAGTAATTGCAATACACTTATGAAATCTTAAATAGTTTTTATATGCCACAAACTTACTTAATTGCGTATTTTACTATTTATTTATATCTTATCAGAGAGAACACATGCGGTACACAATGTTTTTTTATATATTTTCTCTATATTACCGATGTAATGATGGCTTTAATCTGAAAAATCCTCTCTGATAAGATATAAATAAATAGTAAAATATACATTGAGTTTTTAACACAATTTACTTTAATTTGTGACATACTTTAAACAAAATAAAAAATATCAATTGCTTTTCTTCATAAAGAACTAAATATTGTTCTCTATTATAGGCTTAAAAAGCTTATCACTACGCTTGGTCATCTTCACTTAAGCCATACCCTAAGTCACCTTGAACGCACACTATTGAGAGCTACCAACAAAAATTCTTCAAAACATATTTGTAAATAAACATAACCTAAACCCACGTGTATTAAGTTCACTTATTATAAAAATGACGGACTTCGAAATGAAGAGTGAATCAGAATTCGAAGATTCCGATGAAGAGGTAATTAATTTTCGGTAATTATATTAACATTAGTTAATTCTTCGAATTTTTCAGCTTCAAACAGCTTTTTCAAAAGGCTTATTAAAACCTGGTTTAAATGAAGTGGTCGAACAAGAAATCAAGAAATATACAAATAATGTGGTATGTTATAAATTTTTTTATCAACGATGTCAGGCATTAAAATTTGTATTATTTTAGGCTGGATTAAAACGAAAAGTATTTGATTTTAAATTAAATTTGCCATGGCTCGAAACTTTAGATTTAATAAATACACCAGCACCTCTTGCTCCAGAAATGGCAGTTCAATTGCAAGAACAAGAAGATAAAAGAACAAATCAAATAAAAAACAATAAAAAATTACCACAAATTAAACCGGCAGACGACCCAGTTTTAAATGATTTTAAACGAGAAATGCTTTTTCACCGGCAAGCTCAAGCCGCAGTATTAGAAGGAATTCCAAGATTAAAGAAATTAGGAATCAAAACCAAACGACCGGATGATTTCTTTGCAGAAATGGCTAAAACTGATGAACAAATGCAGAAGATTCGTGAGAATTTAGTTAAAAAACAAGCAGAGTCTCAACGAAGTGAACGTGTTAAACAATTACGTGCCCAACGAAAAATGGGTAAAACTTTACAAATTCAAGCAAAACTTCAAAAAGCTGCTGATAAAAAGGAAATGTTGGATCAAGTTAAAAAATACAGAAAAGGAATTAAAAAGGACCTGAACTTTTTGAATGACAATAAAGGTGGGAAGGCACAAAATGGTATTGTTAAATCAAAAAAAGCAATTGAGAAAGAAAAACGTAAAATGGCTAAATTTGGTTTTGGGGGTAAAAAGAAGGGTAGTAAATTGAATACGAAAGATAGTTCTGCAGATGTTAGTGATTACAGAATGCCGGGAAAACCTCAGCTAAAACGTGGTGGGAATAAATCATTTAAAAGTAAAGGAGGAGCTGCTAAGCGACCTGGAAAAAATAGGCGGCAAAAAATGAAAAATAAGAGTAAAAAATAGTAAAAAATATAAATTTGTTATTTAAATAATATAAATCAAATGAAAATTCAACAACCTAGATTCGAACTCTGGATTAAGTGATTTTGCCACGCTGAAATTGGTTATTATATGTAATTTAAGGTTGGTTTTTGTAAATAACAACTTAATTTAATAAACATATATTTTATAAATATAATAATTTTTTTTTTTGTCTTTATCTGCTTTTCAAGTTTTATGAGATTTAAACATCCGTTATATCAGCTTTAGTATAGTAAAATTTACAATTAAAATTGAAACAAATTTTTTAAGTTACAAACAGAAGTTTAAAAGGGTTATTTTTTGTTTTAAAAAAGGAAATGATTTATATTTCTTAAAGTTAAAATAAATTTTAATTTCTTAAAGAAAATAAATTGCGGAAACGCAGATATTATTACTAGATTATTTTACTCGCAGCTCCCGTTTTGATAAAATTTCTCAAACGAAGAAAATCCGCGAGTAAAGCTAATGTCATTATTGTTTATTTACCAGTTCAACGTTTTCATAAGCTTTGTTCCTGATTTCATCGTTTCGAAGATTATCATCATAACCGACACTGAGTGTTTAGTACGCATTATTAAGATATAACCCGATTGCTCTATGACATTAACAAAATAGAGAAATTGAGGCTTGTTTTGAAGTTACCAAATCCAGCGATCTTTTAATATGGCCAGTAAACGATTTACGATATAAAGTAAAATTTGTTATTTTTTTGAAATTTCTTATTCCGTGAAGTGAATCGGAATGTAGCATATAAAATATTTGATTTTGTTATATTGTGTATCGAAGTAAATCCCGACGTCCGATTAATCAAAGAGAATTAGCGCTCATGCATTCAAAAGATTTCTTTTCGCATTAGACCAATAGGCATTATCATTTCCTATTTTGATTCAACCAATGTCAAAAATAGTGTAATAAAAAGAATAACAACTACTTTTGTCAACCTTATTGATGACTGCAGCCGAAACAAAAACAAATTGTTAATTAAAATGAATAGTTCTATTGTATCAGTAGTTTTTACGATGTTGTGTGAAGAAACATCAGATTTTCTGAAATAGGTCTTTCATATGTAAGACAAATAAAAGTTCAAAATGATTCGTTCAGACCGCGGTCATATAAACAGGTTTGGAAAGTCAATGTTAAAAAAGAATGACCATATATAATTAATGGCTGCACTTATAAGCTGCTGTGCATGCAAGTGTATACTAACCACCACCATCAACTACTGACACTACTAATACTCACGTAATAATTCATTGACATTTCCAGGTTATATGTTCCTTATATATTCCTCCATGTTTTATTTTATAAAAAGAGTCAAAAGTTGACCATTTAAGCTGCCAAGAATTATATATAAGATCACGATTCAGAGTGTTTAGATGTTAACACATCTAAACGATGTTATTCGATGGTATGTATGAGCGCGCTTACTTAAAATTTTTGTCTGATCAAAATTTCTGACGCAAATATCCATAGACATATTAGTAGTTATGAAATCTATTTCTATGCGACTATCCATTAATATATGCGACGCTGTCTGAAGTAAGTTTGGATTTTCTTATACGAATTTTTTATAGAACTGTCTATCAGACGATGCTGTGCATTGGCTATCAGATTTTGTGATCAGAAATGCTTATCATGTGCGCTTACCCATAATATCCTACTAAAGGTTCTAATTTTTCAAATTTTTATCTATAATTAATATACCAATAATAAATTTAATAATATAAAGTTCTTTTGGCGACATTCGGGAAAGGTTCAAATTAGCGAATCAATAATATCAAAAATGAAAAATATGACCCAAAATTTGTGGGATTCATAAAAAAGTTAATTCAAATCAGTTAAAATTTGTTAAGAAATTCAAAAATTTATATTACTTCTATATGGAAGTAAATGTCAATACACAAAAATAAAATGTAAAATAGCCCTAGATATTAGAAAAATCAATTTTCCTCAAAAATCAAAAGTATCTAAATAAAATGTTAAGTCGATTGTAGAATTTGACACTTATGACAGAAGAAAATAGTAGTAAATTTATAAAAATAATGATATCATAATTTTATTAAAACAAAATATATGTAATTAAAAAAATTTAAAAATACGACAAAATGAGTGATTTATTTAAATCTGCGATGGGATATTTTGGTTCAACCAATAATGGAGCTGTTGACAATGAATTTGTCGGACAAATTGTTGAAATAGGGGATGAAAAATTTCGTATAAAAAAAGTGATTGCAGAAGGTATGTAAAACAAATACACCCACATATTATTTTCAACATGATAAAACATCTGTTTGTCTTTTGTTTATTTTTTAGGTGGTTTTGCATTTGTTTTCATTGCTCAAAATAGTAAAGGAGCCGAATTTGCATTAAAGGTTTTAAAATTTATTGAAATTTTTTATTTCATTATTAAATGACAAGAAGATATTCTACGAATTTCTATTCAATTTATGTGGTTTTCGGGGAAGCCTGGTTTTCGAATGCTTCTCTTTTTAAACAAAAAAATATAATTGTTGTATCTCAAAACAATCCACCTTGTTTTTGTGAAATAAATTTTTTAACAAAAGTCAATGATTTGTGATAGTGAAATTTTAAAGTACAAAATTTCAACTCAGATTACATTTTAGCTATCATGCCTTTAAAAAATTTTATAAACTGACATTTATTAAGATATAAAACAATTTCGTAGGTGATTTGTGTTACCTACTATATGCTTAATACTCAAAATGATTTTAACTATTTTAATGTAGCACTTCCGAATTTTAAGTGTCCAGTTTAATAATTTTCGTGGGTTTAAAGTAAATAGCTTTATATCATTATGAACTTTTTATTTCTTTATGTGTCGTTTTAAAGTTTTCCCATTCATAATTATATATGCAAAGAATATCATTTATATTATTTTCAGAAGCAAGGATATATTACAATAATTGTTTTATATGATAATAAATGTCAGATTATAAAATTTTGAAAGATGTAATAGCTAAGAAATAGCTAAAATGTAATCTGAATTGTATTTAATAATTATTATAATGTTAATAAAATGTGTTATATTGTTAAGTGTCGAAAATCCTAAGTATAAAACAAAATATTTTGTAGAATATTAATGTCCTTGACTAATTGCAGGATTGTTATGCCTTTTACTAAGTAATATTCCTGTAAAGACCTTGATTTATTTTATTCCAGAAATCTTTTGCTCGTATTCAATATTTTATTATTTTCTTTTTTTTTGAAAAGGATTACACTTTTATATTAATCACTTAGATAAAATATTTTAGCGATTACTTGGTGCTGATAATGAAGCGAATGAAAATATACGCCGAGAAATACAAATATTAAAAAAATTAAGTGGTCATCCAAATATTATAAGATTTCTATCTGGATCATATATAGATAAAAGTCAGTCTACACATGGTCAATCTGAGTATCTTGTACTCACCGAATTATGTACAGGTGAGTTAGTCAATATTATAAATAAAATAAAATGTTTTCTTAGAAATTTATCTTGCTAAAATTTATGAATTATGTGTGCGTTTCATCTTATGACAGAGACATTGTCGTAAATCGCCTGTCATAAAATAAGAGTTTTATATGAAAGAAATAAGTTTTTACTATAACTGTTAAGAAAACTTTATTATTAACGTTAAAAATAAGTAAACAATTATAATCCTTATTAAAAACACTTATAAACTATTTCACTAGTGTTTCTGCGAAATAACTATAGAATTAAAGCTATAGATTTCCCCGATTACAGATTTGCTTTATTTAATTATACATAGTGGGTGTATTTGGCAGTAAAACGCGCTTGTTAGCGCTATGGAGCGAACTATATATTTTGCTAACTTCAATATTCATAATTGGTAATTTTATATATATATATATATATGTTAAGTACTCATATATATAACATATATAAATATATATTTAAGTTAGATTAGGTTTACCGGTTAAAACTATCGTAGTATCCTAGAGGTAACTATTAAGCTATTAATGGTAGAGAGCTTTAATATTTATCCACCTAAAATATAAAAGCTTAAACTATTAAGCTGCTGACAGCACCATTTTACTTACAAGCGCTTTTATGCGAAGTATACCTAGTTTGTTTATTGGTCAAGAATAACCTGATAAACATGTAAAAGTCGAGAAATTTTAATTTTCTGAAAAAAGTCATAGGCTGGAATTATTGGTCGTTTAGAATGGATTTAAAAGTATTGCTTGATAGTAATATAAAAATAATACTTAAATTGATTTTATCAAATTATCAGTAAAAAAGCAAAAATTATGAGATTATTTCAATCGTAAAAATATTTTTTGTTGGCTTTCTTCTTATAAACAATAACTATTTTTTATTTGCTATGATATTTACTTTAAATAATCTTCATTAAAAGTGATTATTCATCATTATATTGTCAATATCACTAATATCTCCAATACTACTAGATTCCGGCATAGATAAATTCAAATAAGTATCATTTTATCACAATTTAAAAAATAATAACTGCCCAACATTTGCTTGAGAATCGATTGTGAATACTATTTGAATAAGCATTATTTGATTAAGTACATACTAGAGCCTATACTTAAGACAATGCCTAACTTGTGATTGAGAATCGATACGTCGCCTTAAACATTTCCTTTGGGCGATCTTAGAAATGAAAATCGAATTATAACCATGAATTTTGTTTTACTTTATTGTAAATTTATATTTTCACTTTAGCCAGTTTGTTTGAAATGTAGGTGGATCTTTAATAGATGTACTTCGAAATCGTACTACACCTTTAGAAGTCGATGTAATTTGTCGAATATTCTACCAAACATGTCGAGCTGTAGCTCATATGCACAATCAAACACCACCAATAATACATCGTGATTTAAAAGTTGAAAATTTGCTAATCGGTGCTGATGGTATCATCAAATTATGTGATTTTGGGTCGGCCACTGTCGAAGTATACTGCCCACAAAATAGTTGGTCAATGTCACAACGAACAAATTTAGAAGAATTAATGGCACGTTTTACTACTCCTATGTATCGAGCACCAGAAATGGTTGATACATGGGATAATCGACCAATTACGTGTGCAAGTGATGTATGGGCATTAGGATGTGTTTTATATATGATGTGCTACATGCAACATCCATTTGAAGATGGTGCTAAATTAGCTATACTCAATGCAAATTATACAATACCTGCAGGAGATGCGAAATATTCATGTTTTCATGACATTATTCGTGGCTGTTTGCAAGTAAATCCGGAACAACGATTAACAGTTCCTACAATTTTGGAACGTATAGCAGCTATTGCTGAAACACGAGACTATAATTTAAAGGAACCATTAAAATTGGATGGTAAACGTTTAGATAGTGCGGGAAATATTAATAATAGCAATCATAATAGTCCGAGTAAGTATGATCTATAATCTTGTAAATATTTCTAAATTTTTTAATCCTTTTCACGGAAAGACTCTTAAATAAGGTGTCCTTCATCATAATAGGTGTCCTTCATCGTGGCTTTGAAATATATACCGAATCAATATTATTTCGTTTAATGAACTATGTCTAAATTTCTTCAAAATTTTACAATTATGAAACTTAATAAAAATATTGTGTAGGTGCTTTTTAAAATTTGTAATAAAAAAATATTGTTTAATATTATTGTCATAGACAAAGGAGTGTGCTTCTAAACATCTGACTTAAAAGCGATTACCCACAGCTTTATTTACATGAAGGAGCGTGCTTCTAACAAGCAGTTGGCTAATACCAAAGAGTTTATCTCGAAAAAAAATATCTAAGGTAAAAATCAAAATTCGATTTTATATAATTTTTTGTCGAGATAAACTTCGATAAGCCCTCTATTTTCATGTCAATATTGTGTATACCAAATTTCAAAACATATGGGTATTTATTGTTGTACTATTTGGGCGCAAAAATTGAAAGATTTTTACATAATGGAGGGTGCTTCAGTATTATGTTTTAATTCCTCTTAAATAACATGTAATATAAATTATATTTATTTTAATTTTCCAGCACAAATAACTCAAAATATACTTATCCAAAAGTTAATAGTTTGGTATACATAATATTGACATGAAAATCTAGTTTTTTTTCCCGAAAAACAATTTCTAAGATAAAAATCAAAATTTGATTTTATATTTAGAAATACTTTTTTAACAAAAACTTTTCGACACGCATTTAGTTTTCATGTCTTTCATAATATTTGGATAAGTATTTTTTCAGTTATTTGTACTGGAAAATTGTATGCTTCTCTAGTATGTAACAGATGTTGATAAACCCTCTTAAGCATTTAGTGTTTATTGTATTAATTTTTTTTAAATTCTAAATGATCTTATTCAATGCATTTTATATTCAACATTTGAACTGCATCTACCTTGAAAAATAGTTTTACTATTTTTTTTTTTAAACATCTATCCAAATATACTCCACAAGAAGAATTCATAAAAGTGGCATTAAAAATTGTTAATTTTCTTTTTTCCCCATTATGTGGGTTTTTTTATAGAAAAATCTGTTAATCATTCATAATTTACTACTGTTAATTGGAAATTTCTGTAAATTAAAGAAACAGTCAAATTTTTGAGTATAATTGAATTTTTGTAACTTCTCATAAATATCTAACGTTTCGTAAATTGATCTTATTAAATTTTTTCGTAAAATAAAGCTAATATTTAGATATGTTTGTATGACCTTATGATATAAAAAATTTAATAATAATTTGGTTTATGATCAATATTTTAGTACATAATTTAAATAACGCACCTCCACAAAGACCTCCGCCCGCTAGACCCGCTCCTCCAAAACCAGATGGGCCACCACAACGACCTACTCCACCTGTTAATGCACCACCTCCAAGGCCTGCACCAGTTCAATTACCACAGCAAAGTCCAATGAATACTGGCGGTATGGCTCAAATACCAAATCGCCCAGTTGTCCCACCAACCGCTGGGGGTGGAGGAGGTTTGTTTTCATCAATTAAAGGAGGCGCTGGAAGTTTTCTTAAGAATTTAAAAGATACATCATCTAAAGTTATGCAAACTATGCAACAGTAAGTTTTATGATTTGAAATTAAATGAATTCCCATATATATAATTTATATTTTTATTTTCTCCATAGATCAATTGCTCGAACGGATTTAGATATAAGTTATATAACATCAAAAATAATTGTTATGCCATTTCCATCGGAAGGTCTTGAATCGGCATATAAAACAAATCATATTGAAGATGTCAAAGTGTTTTTAGAAACACGACATCCGAATGGGAAATATTCTATATATAATTTATCTGGTAAAACTTATCAAGCGACTCGTTTTGGTCCTGGAGTGCGTGTTATTGATTGTGCATTTGCGTATTCACATAATTGTAAAGCACCAACATTGAATGCGTTGTATCAAATTTGTGAAGATATTTATCAGTATATTGCCGCAGATGAACGAAATGTTTGTGTTATTCATTGTTTGGTGAGTAAATTCATTAATTATTTATAGACAAATAAATATGTGGAAATGGACTTGAGTGGGTGTGCACTTGAGCACATTCTTCATTCACTCTATCGCTATATAATATTTTCCTAGTGTCTGTAATTTTTCACTTTCTACAACATTATTTATTATTTGGTATTAATATTATTTAATGTCAATATGGATAAATGCCAATCACTATTATTATTATTAAAATCATAACCTTCTAGAAAGTATTTAAATTAGATCGATAAACCTATGTTTAAAAAAATATGTAGAATATGTGTAAGCGCGTAGTCAAATTTATTAGAGCGCTCGTCCAAAATATCGGAAATCGTAACTTTTATTTTCGCTTGGGAGTAATTTTCAGACATGCTGCTAAATACCAAAATATTGAACGTTAGTCATTTCGTTATTAAGGGTGTAACGTCGTACAAACCATTAAATAATAATGGGTGGATAAACAATTTAATAATAATGGGTGGATAAACAAGTTTATGAAAATAATCAATGATAAAATCAATTATTTACATACGATTTTTATTGTTTCAGGATGGAAAAGCAACATCAGCTACAATAGTTTGCGCATTATTATTGTATGCGGGATTATTTAATGTACCAGAAGATGCGTTACAATTATTTGCTGTTAAACGGCAACCACCAAATATGAGAGCAGCTGAATTACGTTACCTCTATTACCTCACAACAATTATTAATCAATCAACGACAACACAATTTTTAAAACCTCATTATAAACCTATACTTTTAGTCTCGATTACATTACAACCAGTGCCATTATTTACAAAAGTACGTGATGGTTGTAGACCGTATGTTGAAATCTATAGTGGAGAACGTTGTGTTTTATCAACGTTAAAAGAATATGAACGTATGCGTGTATTTAATATTGCTGAAGGAAAGGTTGGTTTAAGTGACAATTGGTAAGAATTGTAGTAAATCTGAAAAAAATCTTTATGCACTCAATTATAGGTAGTTTTACCACTGGAAGCTACAGTTTGTGGAGATGTTAGTATTATTATATATCATGCTCGTCATTCACTGGGACGGCCTGCAGGAATAAAAATATGTAGTATACAGTTTCATACAGGATTTGTAGAGCCACATGAAACTACAATTAATTATGACAAGTAAATAGATGTTTCTTATTAATTTAAAAATAATTTTTTTAGAAATAATCTTTTTAGATTGAGAGACAGTAGATGTTGTTACTACTGATAAATAAAAATTATTTTTTATCTTATTTAATTATTGAAGTGTAAATTTTTAATTGTTATTTTGCATTGGCTATGCGCCTGCTCGTATGCAAGACGCATAGTATGTTTTTTTTGCGGTTCTTAAAAAACATTTTTCATTTGCTATACTTTTATTTTCTATAAAATGACGGTTATTAATTACTTTTTATCTTATAACTACATTAAAAATTTTTTAAGGAAAAGAACTCCACTCTTACGAGAATTTTTAATTTGATTAAGCGACAATATAATTTTTATATTATAACAGTAGACTAAACACGTATTTATTTACGTGTTAAAAATATATCTCAATTTGAGTTATTTCTCACATTAAAATAAATTTTTGCATTTACATATTTTGTCAAGTGGCTTGAAACGAAAAAATCAAATTTTGAACCAAGAAATTAAAATGTGTTTTTTTGATTCGGTTAAAAAGTTTTACCCATTTTTTCAGAAAGAAAGTGTAAAGCTAAAATAAAATATAGTAGGTTGAAAATAAATAATTATAACTGAAATATTAGTGAAGAAGTTTAAACATTACAAAATTTTTAGCGTAATATTCAAGTGTATTGTCGCGTCTTGAATATTCAAGTGTTTTTGTATTATTAAGTATCAATTAAAACAATCACTATCGGTTATCAGCTATATATTATTCCATAAGATAAAATTTATGTATTAGTAAAATTGGTTCATTTTTTTTAAAATCAAATTTTTCAAAAACTTAAGGTCGGAATTAGATGACATGACAGAATCACATCAGCAAGAGCATTTTGGTGGTAATTTCCACGTATTTTTGGATGTATCTGTATGTGATGGCGAACGTAGGCCTGCTAGACCAGCACCATGGACAAACGATACCAAACAAAGAACACCATCTGTATTATTCAGTTCACAAATTGAACAAGATGAATGTGTGGATAACTTTGGTAAGTCATTATAAAAATGCAATCGTATTCTTTAAATAATGATTTTTTAATATTTTTATATAGTTAGCAGACCGTCGCCAATACAAAAAGACATACCACAAAAGCCACCACCACCAAGACCAGCAAGGCCCAGTCCTCCGTCAACCGTACAATCGGATCGGACCAGTGAAAATATTAGTTTGACAAACGTAAGACTTTATCTTTAAATTTAATATTATTACTAGTCTTGTCGGGGAGCTAAATAGAAAATTTATGCAATATTTAAAATTGACAAATTTTCCATCGAATATATAATTGAACTATAAAACTTCACCAAAACTTCACAAAAGTTTATTAAAATTGCGGGCTCTAAAATGATTAATGTAATTTTTATTTAATTAATATTAAAATAATTAAATTTTATAGGTTCCAGAACAATTACCTCCAGTTGAAACAAAAGAAGAAACTGTTGATTTATTAAATTTAAGTTTAGATCAAACTTCACCGCCACCATCTGCATCAGCACAAACAAATAATACTCATACATTGAATAGTTTAAAACAAACAAGTTTTGATCTCCTAGGTGGGTTTGCAAGCACAATAAGTGACACATTCTCATCGTTTATACCTTCTTCAACGACTTCAACAACAAATAATGCACCACCTGTACAATCTCAACCTGATCTCATTAGCAGTACAACTAAACAGGGTGATTTATTTGATCCATTTGGTAATACTACAGTGGTACCTCAAACCCAACAGCAGACAACTCAACCACAAGGAGTAGGTGGATCCACACTTGACAGTTTATTAGGAGGTTGGGATTCATTTATGAGTGCACCAAATACAGTTAATAAAGGCAGTATGAATAATTTATATAATGCACAACAAAAGAATGTTGAAGTTCCGCCAAAACAGAAGGACCCATTTGCTGATTTAGGTAAGATTTTATACTAAAAAGTTTTAAAACTGGGGCTTATAAAAGAGTACAATTTTTTATAATTTCTTCCTAAAAGTGATTGAAAATCCTGGAAAATTGTCCTTGTCGATGAAAAGAACGTTTAATGACTGTAACTAGCTAAGTGATTAATGCTGAAGTGATATGAAATTGAAATTGACTTAAAACACCTAACTAATAAAAATTCAACTTAATTGAAGCCATTCTCATAATATCTCTGAAAACTTTTAATTAACTCTATAAGAGAATAATATCTTATCGATTTTATTAGGTAATTTGAGTAGCTCGTTAAATAACTCATGGTCTTCATCAAATCAAGTTAGTCCAAATCCAACAGCAGGCCCGAGTCCTGCACATCAACCGGGATTTCCTGGGCCGGGAGGTACGTATTCACCACAAAAAGGCAGTAATGCAACTTCCCCGCAACATTCAACGTCTCGTTCACCACAAGATTCAACTGGTTCAAATCGACCTGATTACAGTCGATCACATTTTGATACAGCTTTTGGTGGCAATAAAAATGCCAATGCGAATGATAATAATAAAAATTCTGGAACAAAACCAAAAAGCGGTGATGTTTTTGGTGATTTACTTGGCTCGCAGGGATATCAATTTGCATCAAAACGTGAAAATTCACCACGTACTATAAATGATATGAGAAAAGAAGAATTGGCTAAAGATATGGATCCAGAAAAATTAAAGATACTTGAATGGGTAAATGTTAATTTTTTTAATTATCGTGAAAATCATTAACTTGATGTTATTTTTGTTTTTAGATAGAAGGAAAAACTCATAATATTCGAGCTTTATTATGTTCAATGCACACTGTCGTTTGGGAAGATTGTAAGTGGAAAAAATGTGAAATGCATCAGTTGGTAACACCAGCGGATGTCAAAAAAGCATATAGAAAAGCATGTTTATCAGTGCATCCCGATAAAGTTAGTATCTATTTAACTATGTTTTATTTATCAATTAGAATATAATTATCTTCTATTTAAGCTTTATAGACAATTAAGCACTTTTGAGTATTGTGAAACATGTTTGTAATTGAAAAATTTAATTTTTTTCTATAATGGTTTAAACAAAATAAATAAAATAAAAATTACCACTTAAACAAACATAAAATTTTAATTGTCTAATTTTACTTCTTCTGACCGTATTCGATAATCGTTTAGTCTTAGTATGGGAGATATAACTGTTATATTTTCAAAGTTAAATGATTTTAGAAAAAATTTTTGCGTGGATATACAGTCAATATAGCGAAAATGGAAATATTTTCCAGTTTTTATTATGTTTCATTTTGATAAATTAACATACAAGGCGAAGCTGCACTATCGCGAAATTGTGCGATATAATCTGGCATTTTTGAATATGTTGTTGCTCTAAACTACAGGAATGTTTAACGTCATTTTTATCTTATTAGAGAAATAATTTAATATTGATAAATGAACTTGTATTTATTTCGTTATATAAGGTTTTATTTTAAAAATTCAAATAAATTGTGTGTCGAAAGTTGTATATCAAATTTAAAATTTTGAGATACTGAAAGGATATTATATGGATGTTTTGGTAATAGTTTTTGTTCTCTGTTAAAATTAGTAAGACGATTCGGTAGATTTATCATTCAAACTTTTAGTATCTCTAAATACAACATTTAACTTAACCATTTTTTCATTAGGCTCAGATTAAATCTTATTCGTTTGGAATAGTTCTTCGTCTACTAACGTCTTTGTAATTGCTCTAACTAATTTTTTTTCCTTTTTAATGCTTTCTTCTAAGTGGTTTTTCTTTGCCTTGAAACACAAGCTTATTTATTTTATGTATTACAGCTTTCGAAGTTATTAACATATTTTTTTTCTTTTGAATGTAGCAAGTGGGTACTGAAAATGAAAATTTAGCAAAATTGATATTTATGGAATTAAATAATGCATGGAGTGATTTTGAAAATGATGCTTCACAACAAAATATGTTTGCGAGTTAATTAATTTAAAAAACACAAGATTTAGCTCAAATAATAATCTCAACGTCTACTTAAAACAAGAAAATTTTGACTTCATTGTGCATTCCAATAATATTTAAATTATTTATAAAATGGTTTTAATAACGTTCAAATATAGTTTATCGGTGTGCTACTCTATTCAGCTATTTGAGAATCATCTCGGAAGTCAATTTGTACAGGATTTATTTCACTTTTTTGCGTTTATCGTAAGTTTATTTAAATCAAGAATTTAATTACATAAAAATCTTTATATTGAGAGCAAGCAGTAAGTTAATATTGAAAATTGACCTGTGTAAATGATATTTAAAGTTGAATCATGATGAAATATAGTAGTAAAGAAGAACTCGTAGTCGATCACAACAATGGCACACATGTAGTTGTGGATTTTTAGAAAGAAAAAAAAGCCTATAGCATCCATATTATTCAAATGCGATCTTTAATATTGATAACCGTTGATAAAAACTTTCACTTTGATTTTGTTGAATTAAACAATGCACTTAATCAATTTTCTATCGTTTTCCCCAAAAACAATTGGTGTATACCGTGAAAAATTATAACACTACGATTTATGTTTAAACCATGACTGTACTGTATTTTATTCCACCTTGACTTTAATTTATATAATTATTTTGTATAAAATATACAAGCAAAATGTATTAGCAGTAACTAAATGATCAAGTACAATGTTTGCTATGTTGTGTTATTCTAGTAAATTTCCCAGAAGATACGACTGTAAAAATATTTAATATTTAAATATTAAAAATATGTTAATGTCTCTCCGATTCAAAGAGGCGAATACACTGTCAGTATTATCTACATGCGTAATAGATTTACCTAACTACAGGTAAATTTTAAAATTTCTTAATGTCGGTGATATAATACATTATTCTTAATGTATGTTCTTAAAAATATTTTATGTAAACAAAATCTAAAAAAATTAAATTTTCTGCACATTTTCTATATTTTTATTTCGTATAGATTGGCTTTCGAACAAATTTTTGAGAATATTAGAATACCGTTGATAAATTACGAAATATTTCAGTGCCAATTTTGTTTTTACCATATTTATTTTCTTTTAATTTTAAGTTTAGAAATAAACAATTTGCATTATTAGAACCTAGTTTTTCCCCAGAAGAGCAAAGACAATTTTTTAGCATATAATTGAAATACAACGGTATTTATGTATAAATTCGAAATATAGCTTATAAAAATTTGCCACCAAATAATTACAAAAAGTTCATGACTTTAAATTACGAAAAATGTACTATAAAACAATTCAATTTTGGTTAATTATAGTTGATATTAAAATTGAATAAACACGGTTTGTTATTCCTTGGGATATATTTGAAAAGAGTTAAAAGTTCTTATTAGCTTAACTTTATAAAAAAAGGGTGGCGATCGATATGAAATATCTGGAAATATCAAAAACATATAAGATTATGAAAAATTAAATAATTTTTGAGTATGAGAGAAAATGTCTTAATAAAACTGCGGAATAATTATTTTAAACTTTAAATCGAATTTTTTATTTCTTGAACTATATTATATCGGAAAAGTAATTGCTTTTTAAAGTTAACATTATTTTTAAGACTACTGCTATTCTTTTTAATTTTTATTCTTTATAATTAGAAAAAATATTGATAATTTTTCGGTTAACATCCATCAGATTATTGTATAAAATTATTTCGATCGTCACTCTGAATATTCAAATTAAGTACATTTGTTGAAATAGACGAATTCGTTTACTTTATGCCCTCTAGATATTATAATTTATAATAATTTTATTTATATGTATGTTAAAAATGTTTTAATTTTTTTTATAAAAAGAAAGAAGTATTTTATTTTATTGTATTACGATTTATTCTGTTTATAATAAATATATACATATATATTTAAATTTCAGTTTAATTATACCATAATTAACATTTTTATTTTTGTTTTTTGAAGTGAAGTTTCTTCTAGTAAAAACAATTATGAATTTGTCAATTATTTTGATTACTTTTATAAATCGAATAATAACAAGCAAGTCTTAAACAGGATGCTGACCATATCGTCACACATTAATAAAATTAACCTTCGTCGTATTATTAGACGTATGCCTCTGGTTTAGATGTTATCCTCTCAGATTTTAATGCTATTTGAAATTAATCAAAACATCATTTTTTTAAAATTGACGTCCGTCAAATTAAATCGAGTGTTTGCTCGAGTGTTCTTGGCCTAAATATTAAAATATATAACTTAAAATATCAGATACCTTGTTCTTGTATATACGTTTCAAGATTTTAATAAAAGTAAAATTCATTTATTTAATATAATCTAATGCTCTCAGAGGTAACAACTAATGAATTAATTTAACAACTGTTATATACGTATCGATATTAAATAACGCTCTGTATTTATAAGAAATACACATCAAACGGCTACAATAATGAATTCAATATTATTTTCAAAAATTAGTTAAAACATAAACATTAAAAAATTAGGTTTCAAAACAGAATTAATAAAATTATTATCTTACTTTCAAATTTAAAATCAAGCAATCAAAAAAAAAAAAAAGAATATTTCACTTCAACTATGTGATATTCTGAATAGGTATACCTTTTTTAAATTATTTTTTTAATGTGATAAAGCTTTTCTTTAAATGTAAATTATCAAGGAATTTGAAAAAAATATACATACATTTAACAATATCGAAATCTCAACTTGGAGTTTAAAAATTCCTTGATAAACAATTTTATGTAGAAAAATGTACAAATAAAAATTTCATTCGCAGTTTGATTGAAAGAGAAAGTTCTAAATTGCAAGTTCTGTTTAAAAAAATTAAAATATATTTTTCAATTCTAGCTTCATTCTGTTTATTTACATTTAATAAAAAAAACAAAACAACTAAATATCCGCAATATTAGTTAGTAATATGTAAAAATTACAATTAATTTACGTGCAAATGTAAATTATGTGTTGAAATAAAGAAATGGTTATAATTATTGTAATTTTTTTATTTGAATATTTTTTACAGATATCTTCTATAAGATGTGAACTATTTTTCCCATTGAATTTACATAGCATTTGGTAGTTGGGTATAAGGATGACTTTTAATGGATTTTAATGATAATTCTCATGATTAATAATAATTAAGTGAGCCTAGTATGATTGAAATTAACCTGCTCAAAGTTGCAAAAACGAGATCAAAGTTTTTTAATTTTATCATGGGCTCTTATGGAAAAAGTCAATTTAATAAGATTTTTTTACATAAAGCAAAAACTATTCTACAGAATTCATAAAAATTTAATATAGAAAGGAAAGTTAGGAATCACAAAAAAAAAGTTTAAATTGACCACGTCGTTTTGATAAACGATTAAAATAAGTAAGCGTTTAAGAGATTATTTCCACGTATATATATATATATATATATATATATATATGTACTATATCGAGTGAGTGTATGCATAAATTGTATATAATATGTGTTAGAGCTACAATACGTTATAACAAAATAGTTATCAATCTTGGCACTATATATGTGTAGATATACGTAAAATGTAGATTGGTAATACTTTTGCCTCTGAACTGTCGCGTACGAACTACTTAAAATTCAATATATTGTTTACTTCTCGTACAAAAAAGTAAATCTGCTTTGATATTTGAAGTCATTAAAGTTTGCATTGTAAATTTGAATGCTGATTGAAATATTTTTGAAATCAAGTATTGCTTCTTTCTCGTTCTGTTTTATTTTTAATTTTTTAGTGATAGAACCTAAAATCGGCCACGGAAGGTTTGTTTTGTTTATTCGGGATTTGCAAGGTGACCTATTATGTTAAAAATCACCCAATATATTATTTATACACATATAGCTTTGAACAATAATGCTAACGAAAACTCTAACCACCAGTATAATTATATAAAACTTGTTATAGATGGAGTGTTTCGTAATAATGTGTAGTGTTTGATATACTATAGTAACTAATCACATTTTAGTAGTCAATGGAAAATAATTAGTGAGTGTGTTAGGAGTAATTATTATTTTTGCTACACTAGCGCTGTGATCTTAGCGTGAATGTCCAATAATAAAGCAAGTTCAGTCTATATTTACAACGTCTGTGAATAGTGGTTTATAATCTCAATGTATTCGCGAATTGTCATCACTCATCAATTGTCATTAATATTTTGAAAATATTTATTACCACAAATAATTTGAATGAAAATTTAGGAAAATCTTTATATTCTTAATTTTGATTTAATATTGGAATATGATAATATTATAACATTATAACAACAAGCTGGAGTTAGAATTATTGGTTAGAAAATGAGTAATATAACTTCTGAAGAAGATTTATTACAGAAACACCGAAAAGAACGTAAAGATTTACAAGCTAAAATTCAGTCGATTAAAAAAACTGCTGATAAAAAAAAGAAAAAAGAAATTTCTGAAAAAATAGCTCAATTAGAAGCCGATTTAAAAGCCCAACAGGAAATTGAGTTAGATCAATTAAAAGATTTATCTCTTGATGATAATACAAATAATGTAAATTTCGAAAATAAAATTGAAGAAGCTCCACAACAATGTGAAAAAATATCTAAAGCGCAGCGTCGACGAAATAAGAAGACTCAAAATGAATTAGAAAATCAACGACGTATTGCTGAACAAGAAATTGAAAATGAGGCGGGTCCTAGAAATTTAGAATCTTTGGCAATTAAAAAAATTTTAGATTCTAAAAATTTACAACTACATACAATCCCATCAGACGGTGATTGCTTGTATCAAGCAATTAATCATCAATTAGAAATAAATGGATTAGGTACTCCAGGTGTTACTAGTTTGCGTCGAGATACTGCGAAATACATGCGTGAACATAAAAGTGATATGATACCGTTTATGATTACAGAGGATGGTGATGTTATGTCTGATGAAGGTTTTGATTCGTATTGCAATCGTATCGAAACCACTAAAGCTTGGGGTGGTCAACTTGAATTAACTGCCTTATCTGAAATACTTAAATGCCAAATACATATTTTACAAGCGACTGGTCCTCCTACCATATTAGGTGATCAATTTACTAAGTTTACTCCATTAGTGTTAACGTATCATAGACACATGTATGGACTTGGAGAACATTATAACTCTACAAAAGCTGTTGCAGTTGAAGAATTACAAGATGACTTTTAAAAGTGTTGTTCTGTACGGCCATTAATTTTAATGTTTAAGAATTAATCACTCTTAATAGAATTTCATTAATTTTAAAATAAATAAATATTTCATCGTTATACAATTTTTATCGTTTATTTGAATCTTATCCACCTTTTTATAATTCTAATCACACCGTATTACAATTATTAATACAGCGTTATGATCATAACGCTGATCATATAACTACCGTTCCCCAGTTTCAGATATACACACATATTTAATCGTTAAATAAATCCAATTTTTGGGTCCAATTACATTCTGAGTTTTAATTATGAAAACATTTTTTTAAATTTTTTATAAAATAAGTCAATATTAACAAAAAAATTACAAAATTAGGATCTATTTGGCGATTGAATGCGTAGTTTTTGATATATATCACAAAATCGCATTCAAACAGTGATGTTTTTGGCACTGATCACCAAATCATAAAATGTCATTTTAGGCTTTATTTA